>JACMIF010002534.1:0-17647 GCA_014805445.1 Diplogasteroides magnus | reverse complement strand
CAGCAAACAAATATTTAAATGATCAGGCAACTTTGACGTCAAATTCCCAAAAACCGCATGATTGAATTTTTTTCTTAAAAATATATGTTGTGTAGAATTCCATCGGCTTTCATATCTTAGGTAGCTTGTCTTGGGGAGATTTCTTTTAGTAATTGAAAAATGAAGGTCTGAACATAACCGGGATAAATTCACTACAACAATGAAACATATATAATTCCTAGCCTTAATTGGCGTATAGGTGAACAGTTATGGGGAGCATTTTGTAGCTGACATCGCGAGCGTTAAGCATATCTGCTCAGTTTCTCTTTATCTTCATTTTGAAGGAAGTTATGATGATTTACGCATGAATGATGCCCACCGGTGGGCGGGGGTCAAATATGTGAACAAACCATTTTCGATATCGGTGGTACGGAAATTCAAGGCTAGCTAGTGGGCGTTGGTATGACGTAGACAAATGGCAAAAAATTAGCGAAGACCTAGCCTTCACACTCTGCTCTAATGCGGGGAAGCGTATGATTTTCCTTGTTGCATCACCAAAAATTAGGGTGTCGCAAATGGGAATAAAGTACACCATAATTGTCTGTTCACTCATTCGACCGGTTGTCTATGATGAGCGAGGGAGAATGAGTCGCTGATGCGTACAGGCAAATTAGATGCACTATATTCCCATTTGCGACACCCTACCAAAAATGCGTTTATACAAAATTGAAAAATGCAAAATTGCAGCCTCATTTGGCAGATAGGAGAGAAGTTCCGGAATATACTTTGTAGCTGACGACGCGATCTTTAAGCACAACTGTTCATTTTAGCTGTATCTTCACTTTGAAGGAAGTTATGATGATTTGCGCATGAATGGTGCCCAACGGTGGGCGAGGGTCAAATATGTGAACATACCATTTTCGACATCGGTGGTACGGAAATTCGATGTTTGCTAGTGAGCGTTGGGTGGCCCTAAGTATATAGCATGAGATGAGCGAGGAACTGGCTTACAGACTCTGCGATAATGAGACGTAAAATGCGGTTTTCCGATGTCGCATCACCAAAAACGCGCTTAGGAGTACAGTTACAAACTCGACTCGCGAGATCATTTTTACGGATCTCGACGAGTGGAGCAAGAATATAGTTTCGCCAGCCCTGTAGCTATACTTTGAACGAAGTTATGCCCTGTCGAACTTTTGCATGAATCCGGGTCCGGAACCGTGAATTAGGTGCGGATCCGGTTATCGCGGATGTGGATCACTTACAACCACTAGGGGTACATACCCACCAAATTTCATGATCCTAGCTACATTTTGAATTTTCTTGACCGCCCTTCATCGACCCTTGCACAAAATGCGTCTTAAGTGAGCATTATTCTGCAAGCGTCAATGTCATTCTCTTGGATCCATCCAATGGTACAGCCTCCAGTTGGAGAATGTTGGAAGGACGCTAAGGTATGGATCACTCTAAAATAAATCAGTCATAGGAGCTGGGGAAATTCCCCAGATTCTATGATTGATTTATTGATCTATGAGAGTCATTTACACTGATTTTTTCTATTCTATTCTCTTCAGGCCAACCTTTTCGTTATCGCTGCGGTGGATATTGTCACTTTTTCGACCATTATATTGAGTTCTGTTGTTGACCATTCTTCGGACAACTGTTTGATCACTGTAAACAATATATTTTGAATTTTCATTTTATGACATAAAAGTTTTCCAGTTCGTCCTCACTCTCCCATTCATCTTATCCACTATTCTTGCTGTGTATGCAGCTTTGACTAAGAAGAGACACTGGTTGATACCCAATATTGTAGCCGCGGTGAGCTCTTTTCCAATATTCAAATATATATAAATGCTCTATGCATGGCCAGTAGTTTTCCGTTGTCAGTTAGAAATGTATGTATTACCGTTTCAAAATCAGTAGAAAAGTGCATTTCATATGTATTTGTAAATTTTTTTGCGGCGCAATTACTATCTATATCTCTACTTTCGATAAATAACAGCCCCGGTGGATTTGAAGAATGAGAAATGCACTTTACTGCCGATTTTGAAACACTAGTAGGTAGAACTAATGAATCTTCATTTTTAATTATGCAAGATTATCTCTGCAGAGTTTTCGCATCATGTACACGATTCTTGTGGGATTCGGACTATGGTTCGCCTCCGTTTCTGTGGAAGGGATGAAAAAGTGAGTGCAACGAATAATAAGGGTTGGAATTTCCTCATGATGAATAGCTAAGCGTACCTTTGATCACTTAATTTTTCTATAATTGTTTTTATAGTTGAAAAGAGAATCGTTTTGCAGAATGACCGCCAAACAGTTCCATGGATTGCGAGAGGGTGTGGCTGATTTTATAGAAATTGGCACTGTCGAACAGATGCGAACGGCTATGGGACATATTCAGGTAAAACAGGAATGCATATTATAGACCATTTTCACTTATCAAATAATCAGAAGTTCCTGGTTATCGCAATTCTTGTCTTGGCCTTCATTCTGGCTTTCGATATGTGGAGACTCCCAACAAATATCCAAATGCTCCTCTGGATTAAACAAGAAAAGAAGGAGAAGAAGTAAGCGTTTTAGTTGTGTGTCATCTGTTATGCATCCCAGCTCAATCATTACTCGGCATGTAATTTTTCTATGGGTGAAACATATTATAAATCACTCCTGTACCTATGTCAGAGGAACAAGGAAATAGTGCGCAAAATGAGAGAGACACACAGCCGGTCAAATAACGTAACGAACGCATTGGGTATAACAGTTCAGGTAAATAGGCTGCATAATACATTAGAGACCTTGAATCCGCTCTCGACGATCACTTCTTTTCTCTAACGGATGTCTCTCGCAGATGATAGACAACAGCTCGGTACACAGCGTGCCGAAAACTGGAACATCCGACTGCTGCAGCGCATCAATATCGCGCACATTCGTGAAACACGAATGTGCGCGATATTGATGCGCTGCAATAGTTGGATGTTCCACTTTTCAGCACGCGGTGCGGTACGGATTATTTCAATGTATTTTGTGAGCCGATTTAATGTCTCTAGTCTAATTGTAAGTATGGCTGATTCACATAAAACTTTCTAAGAAGATTCGGTGCTCTTTTCAGGAAACTTGAAATGGTCGACAGCATTATTAACAATTTGTCAAAGCACTACAACGTAAGTCGTCTGAATGAGAATGACAACAGGTATGATACCCACGTGTGAATAATTTCAACAAATTCACTTTGTAGTAACCCCGCCGAAGAGTTTCCAAATCATTCAATCGATATCCATGTTATCGCATCATCGTCTCCGCCTTAACTACCTTATTTTGCTCATCCTACTGGGCGCCAAATTTTCGTTGATATTCACTTGACTACCACTTGTTCTTCCTAATGATTGTTGCTTTTGCGAAGTGTTAAAATAAACTGCAGTTGACTTTTTAAAATGCACAAAACTCCACGTAAATGTGTTCTCTGGTATCATCTGTCATCTCTCAACAGGATCTGTGGTCGGAACTGTTCAGTATAGACAGAACCTAACTAATTCATGGAAATGTGTTTAATGTTTTTAATGTTTGAAACTAGCGAAGCGACATATTATTGAATTCAAAAAGTGCGATGTAGGACCTGAATAACATTTCATATGAGTCAGAACTTGAATTGCGCGGTCGCGCGGCTCAAGAATTATTCGAGTCTTGCGAATGCGCTTACGTTTTCCTTCCTGTTGATAAGTCATCTCTCAACTGACGCATTGTTCGTCTGTAAGAGTGACAGTCCAGCCGCTCTATTCAAAGACTTGCTCTTCAAATGCCATTCATACATCTTTCAATCCCCTTGCCTGATTCATTTCTAGTACTTTCCTTCACTTCTCACTATAAATTGTTCTTTAAAAAGTAGTCCACCAGTGAGAAGTGAGGGAGCAGGGGCGAATGAATAGGCGCAGAGTATTGATTTCCCTGAGAGGAATCACCCCGGACGGCTTCTATAAATCTATCAAGGTCTGACGAATGATGGCCCGCATGGCATGATCCGAACCTCGATGTCCGCATAATTTCCAATGAGAGAATGGAAAGATCCGCATGGAGCATAAAATGATAAATGCCTCATTCCTCTAAGGACCCATCAGGTCAAACGAGAAACCCGCTCAATTGACCCGACTACTCTTATCATTTGATTAATTTAGATTCATTTTTTTGGATATGACTGCATAGGAAATAGAGTCCTTGAATGCACTCACGAAGTGCACCATTATTGTCCCATTTATTCCTACCATCTGAGTATCAACTGCGAGGGAAAACAGCTCGAAAATGTGATATAGAAAATGAATGCACTTCGTGAGTTTATTTGAGGTCTCTAGTAGTGTTTCTAAAACGGTAGTAAAGTGCATTTCTCATTCGTCTAATCCACTCGGAGCGGTTGTCTACCAAATGTAGAGACGATAGCTCTGCGGAAATTAGATGAATGACAAATGCACTCTACTACCGTTTTAGAACCCCTAGTCTCTAGTACCCTACTAGTAGTAGTAGATAATCATACTTCTTTCTTCATAGACAACTTTCTTTCACAATATCCCCGCTTCCCACATGTTTACAGGCTTGTCCAGTTATCCAGTAGAGTCCAGTAGAGTTGGCAAATGGAGTCGCTTTTTCTTCATTCCCCTCTCTCAATCACATTCACTATACCAGTCGGACTGTTTCTTTGTTCTCGTAACTCCTCCATCTCTCCATTCAAAGACTGCCACATGTCTGACCCTGTCATCCTTTTCGCTGGTCTGATCACACGCCCTTCTTCAGCCATCTTTCCTTCTATAATTTCTTGTCATTTGTCAAAAACACTTACTGCCCTTTATTATTATTTGTTATACTAAAATTGCCTTCGTCATCGCTTCAACACAGCTTTTGTCAATGGGCTTCAAATCTGGGCCTCTTTTCACTTAAAAGTACGGAAGGTCCCTTCACCTTAGTTTATAATCTTTCACTCAGAGCTTTCGCTGGGCATCCCTCTGTTGAGAGGTCGTCAGACGTTTGAAAAGCAAGCGTAGCCTGTTCAGTATGGTATCGCTTGGAGGCATTTAGTGCATTCGTCATGTCTCTACTCTCCGCGATGCGGTTATTTATAAAAAAATCAGGGACAACCACATCGCTCAGAGCAGATACATGACAAGTTCACGAAATGCCTCACAAGAGGTACTCTACTGATCAGCTCACAGGTTCTTATATTCCCATTCCTTTATGATTCTTCTTGAAAACATTTGGTTATTTTAGACGATTTCGGATGGCTTTGGGACGAAAAGTAGTATACTAATTCAAAAGAATAGAGAGAGGAATGATCTGCTCATGTCATTAGCACAGTGAGCAATATTATGTATGATAAGATTTGAAAGGCATTCGTAGGGTGGGGAAAGATAGAAAGAAAGCGCCCCCGCGCTTTCATTCCATGCTGGGCAAAAGAAAGCGCAGCCTTTTTCATTACTGTCATCTGTGTACTTGAATAAAAAATTTTTTAAAGATATTGACAGGGCTCATTATCGCTCTACGAACATTCCTTTACGATCTACTCGCATTTAATGTCATTTGGTAGCATTAGCGACCTTTTATTTTCATACTGTAAAAAGAAAGCGCATAAATCTCGGACAGCGAAAAGAAAGCGCTTTATTTTGACCAGCGAGGAATGAAAATAATCAAAGTGTTTTCATTTGCGCTTTCTTTCCCCACCCTAGGCATTAGTGATCTACTCTCATCGCCTTGGTAAGATTCGTTCTTTGAAGTTTTTTGTATGTATTTAGGCTGATAATACGGTCTTTCATATCAGGTTTACTGCCTTTTTGATTATGTTATGCTTGTCCGAACTCAAAAAATCTTTGCACAACAGTGCCTTTTCCCTACCTTCACCAATCGTGAATCACAACACTTTATCGCTACATCTGCCATCGCTAGGTAACGGAATCCGAGCAGAATTTTATTATATTTCTCTTTTCTGTCGTCTGATTCCCTCTGGGCGTGATAGACATCCGCTTCGAGAGAATTGAACCTACAGAAATGCGCATTTCTGCTTGGATTCCCCAGTTATCACAAATTCATTTTCAAGAATAGGAAACTGCCGATGAGTACCAGTACCGCGAGTATGCCACCTACTGGTTCCTTGATGTCGAGGCTGACTGTTGAAGAATTCAGATTGAGAGAAGCCCAGGTGCAGTATTTTCATGATATTGATTTCGCAACTATACAATGCAAAAGCTATGATTTCTGTTGAAAGAAATTCAGTTCACACTAGGGCGGCCTAGACGAAACCGAAACTTTCGTGCATATATTGTAATCATTCTTGTTTCGTACGAAGGTGCGAATCGGTCTGTGACAGAGCGAATGAAAGTGATAGACGACCGGTCTGCCCTTTCGTACGAAACAAGAATTGTTCCAATTTCTGCCCAAAATTTCGACTTTCGGTTTCGTTCCGACAACACTAGTTCACACTACATTTGACTCAGTACATTTTTTGTCGGATTACGGTTGGATTACGGTAGGTTACTGTAGGAAACGGTAGTCAAGAGTACGTTTTTCGGACTCGCAGTGGTCGATTACCCCTGTGGGGTGAAAATAGGGCCAATTGGATGATTTTGCAATTGTTGGTCGGATTACGGTTGGATTACGGTAGGTTACTGTAGGATACGGTAGTCAAGAGTAAATTTCTCGGATTCGCCGTTGTCGATTACCCCTATGGGGTGAAAATGGCGTCGATTGGTGACGTGACTCCTTCAAAAAATGCCATTAAGTCACGTTAAGTCACGATAAGTCACGATAAGTCACGATAAGTCACTCCGCGGGAGTAGTCAGTGACTTAATTCACTTGACTCAGTAGTCAAGTGACTGATCGGTCGGTTCAGTCACATGACTGAGTAGTCAATGACTTATCCCTCTCTCCGGACAAGTGACTGTGACTTATCCATCATTCAGTCAAATGCACAACCCTAGTTCACACTAATGCCGCGTTCAAAACGTTGTTTCCGTTGTTAACAACGCGAAATTTCCGGTTCACAAACGCGTGTTTTCGTTTCCGCGGAAATGTCGCAGGGACTTTTTTCCTGTTAAAGATAGCAATTTTCCGTCAATTACTAAAAGATTCGTCTCGTCGAGATGAGCATTTTCCACCCTTCAGATCTCAAAAAAGAAAACTGAGGGAGTTATGCCACTTTTCCATGTTGGAAACGTTTCAAATTTGAATTCGCGCGCTTTTGGAAAAAGTGGCATAACTCCCTCAGTTTTCAACTTTTTTGAGATCTGAAGGGTGGAAAATGCTTATCTCGAAGATACGAATTTTACTAAACTTTTACTAATTAACGGAAAATTGCTGTCTTTAACAGGAAAAAAGTTAGGACAATGTTTCCATTTGATTCCACGTAACGAGAAAAAGTGCGCTTTTGAACGGGTTTGGTAACCAGAAACAACGTTTTGAACGCAGCATAACTATCCAATGTGATATCAGATCATTTTTTTACCAAAGGAGCACAGGGCATATATAAATGCAATATAGTCCATGTTCTTAATCCCACAATTTCATTTATTTAGGGAAAGGTCAAATTCTGGGCCGTCGTTGATATGCTCACTCTCTCTGCAATTGTCTACTTCGGACTGTATCGATTGGACTACTGTATCAGATGGGTAAGATAACTTAATGAGCCGACAATTAGAATTTCTAAACATATATTACTGATTCGTTTAATAACCACCGAGCTGCTATCTCAACGAGCGATAGACAACTGCTCTTATACGGATGAGAAATGCACTTTACTAGCGATTTAGCAACCTACGTAAATACAATGAATAAAGTTACTGCAGTATCCGGACGTCATTATGTTCATGACATCCAGTCTTCTGGCAGTTTACGCCGTCACAGCAAGAAAGAAAGGATTCCTGATTCCCAATATCATTTTTTCGGTGAGCGAAAGAATCATTTTGAAGTTGGTTGCTTCCCCCTCCTTTCCTTCCTTACCGATTCGTCTCACTTTTTCACTAGCTTACATACATTTTAGAAATCAAGGTATTCCTTGCAAAATTTGCGATTTGTAAATTCCACTGATTTTTTCCTTGAATCGCTTGATACTCCGCACGTCTCGAGATCATTTATCGTAACATTCAGTTCCTTCGCGCATTGTGTTCTCTACGCTCATTCACTGGATACTGGTTTGTTTCTGCTGTATTTTTAGGCTTGATTGCACTCCTGATTTACAGATAATGTTAAATTTCATTCAAATATCTCTTTATGAATTCTCTAAAAAAATTAAATTGCAATGAAACAATTGAAGAATTTCTTTTCAGCAAAACGTTGGCTGAAATTCAGAAGTCCGTTTTAACATACACAGAGAGCGATTTGTCATGGGAGTTAAAGGTAAAGGTTGCGTCTTTTAAAATATGTTTTATAATTCAAAGAAGAACTTACGTTGTATAAGAATGCTCTTCGATTTAAAGAAATCTAAAAATTGATTTAATGCATAAAATTTTAACATTTTTAACCTTATATTGCTAGTGTGCAAAATCATACACTAGTGGTCAGCGAGAGTGACCAAACAAATACAGAAGATAACCAAACAAATGAAACAAACACTTTAGACAGCTTTTTAAGAGAACTACGTCGCTCCTTTCCTGTCTGCTCTTCGGCCTCATTTTGATTGCTGACATATACAGACTCCGTGCAAACACTAAAATGCTCTCCGTCATTGCACAGGAGAAAGAAAGGTTAGATAGATTGTAGGGTGGACAAAGCAAGAAATTATTGACAGCCGTTCATTTCCAACCGTCTAACATTCCTATTTGTCGTCGCTCACTTCGCAGAGACAACTGCTAGGCATGAAATTAGACGGTTAGAAACGAACGGCTGTCAATAATTGTCTTGCTTTGTCCACCCTAATTGATATATAATTATTATGATTTCATTCATTGTTTATCTCCATGCCAATGACACTAGGAGACCAACGTTTTTCTGTAGGTAGCAGAAAAAAGACTGACGTTGAATCTTTCTTTTCAGGGAATTTGACAATGTTCTTGCTCAAATTCAAACGTTGTGAATATCTGTGAAATGGCGTGAATATCTGAGGAGTGCTAAACAATGCTTATTTCATATTGTCCTATCGTTCATGACCACAATCATTCATGCTCAATCATGGCCTTATTTAGCCATAGAAATTGTTCTCATCTTCACAATTCAATAGCTTTGTTAGACATGACGTCGTAATGAAAAAATAGATCATCACTCGAAAACCTTTTCTTTAAATTTAAGTTTTTATTTTCCTTACTAAATATGCATTTGTACTTTGTCTTCGTATGTATCCACACAAATAAAAGAAAACTTGATGTGATCCCTTTTTATTACCATTTCCTCTTCTATGGACATCATAAAGCAAGAAAACATCGCTTTGAGTAGTTCCAATGAAGCGAATGGAGGGGGATTCAGTCCCAATTTTCGAGGTCTCTCTTTTGATGCGTTGCGCACTAGTTTCTGCACTGTAACTCAGTTTATTGTTAGAGTCGATATATCGACAAACAGTAAAAAGATGGTTGTAATGGAGCCTCTGTGCCATCATTTTAGCATATTCGCATTGTTCAAAAAAATGGTTAGAAACCATGCAGTCATCGTCCTCTTCGTCGATCTACTTCTCTTCGCACATTTTCTATCTCCAAGATATCTTCCCCCGTCAATATTACTGATGGGAGGCAGTGATAGCGATTTGCAGACAAAACAAGAGAGCGCTTTCACCCATTCATCCTCCTTGTGTACGATTTGAATATTGGCGAGGTCTCGAGGTTCAACCATTGCTCCATTTCACAATGCAGATTTTTACTGTTGCGAGTAATGCCTTCACGTAACTCTTTCCGACTCCTCTTTTCAGTCCATGATCGTATCTACAAATAGAACTTCTTTTCGCCCCGCCATCGTACAAAATTTCGTTGATCTCACAATCTGTTCACATGTAGGCATACTTTGGATTTAAAATGCTTCCAGATATTTTACGAATGACTGCAATAGTTAATGGGCTTTTAAGAGAATTTCTCCTTCATCCTTCCTCTCTCAGCGCCTCCTTCTCTTCATTCGCAACTGCCATAATCACTTTCCTCACCTCTTTCGAAAGATTTTTCACATGGGCAGTGTTTTTCTCAGATTTCAGAGCAGCAGCTAATAGCTACGAAGCAGAAAAGAGTCTCATGAAGTCCAAGGTCGCTCTCCCATTCGTTACTGCCAGTATTCTTGCATTGTTCGCAATTGTGACCAAGAAGAGACACTACTTGATCCCCAATATCATTGCAGCGGTACGACCTTTATTTCCTAACAAAGCTGAGGAAAGTCGTTTATGTCCTAGTGATAGTCACTAGGGTTGAGAGTACACAGTAAATTCATAAATACAACATTATGGTTATTGCAGAGCTTCCGTCTTATGGGAACGTTTCTCGTAGGAATTGGCATTTGGCTCATAATTTTGTCTGTGGAGGCATTCAAATAGTGAGCTTTGCAGAATAGTGCGAACAGTTTGTTGCAGTCCTTAAATTCTTGTTCGTGAAATGAACGACATAAAACTACCTTGGTTTTTGGAAACCTTCGATCCTAAATTCTTTTCACCAACCAGATAAGTGAAATTACAGTGTAATTGCCGTATACGACGCTGATAAGATGCTGAATGTCATAGGAAAACGTCAAACGGTTAAGGAATATCGCAAAGCGGTTGGAGATTTTCAAGTATAGATGGTGTTCGGAAATGTGGCTCCTAAGCTTCTTTGTCTAGGATTATCAACGCATCACGTGTCTGGTCTTCATAATCATTCTCGCTTACGACATCTGGAGACTTATTTCAAACATTCAAATCTTCGTGAAAATTGGAAAAGAGGAAAAGTAAGATTATTCATGACTATATTTGCAAACATTGATTCGGTTAATAGGGTTCTCTTATGAAGAGGTTATTGTGCCCCTCCTAGTTAGAGACCGCGAATCGGCTCGAGCCGATAGCCGAATGAAATGAAACGGCTCCGCGAAAGCCGTTTCATTTGATTGGTGTTGATGTTTCATTCATTTGATCTGAGCCGATTGGTGCGGTGTGAGAGCCGAATGAAGTGGCGATTCACGGTCTCTACTCCTAGTCGTCTAACTTCATTCCTAGCGGTCGTCTATCACTTCGCAGTGACGACAGCTAGGAATGAAATTAGACGGCTATGAAGGCACCGGCTGTCAATAGCGTCTCGATAAGAGACGCTATTGACAGCCGGTGCCTATTGGTTAACCATCCGAAACGAGAAAGAAATCAAATTATCCCTAGCGCCTTTTCAATTGCAAATCGATCGTTCCTTTCAGAACACTTCTTAAGAAGCAGATCAACATTGCGTGAACAGTGAAGGAAGAAATGTACAAGCATCATATCAAAATCCTTCCATATTCAACGTTTCCTTATTTACTTTTTTCTTGTGCTACTTTCCTTTGTGTATTATGTTCCGATGATGATATGCGATACTTTTTGATAATTCAGTAAATGAGCTCAAATTTAGATGAAAGCACATGAATATACTCATTCTTGACGAGAAACATACAAAATGTTTTGCAAGGTTGAAGTGAATCCTTATTGCTCTCCTTCCACTAGAAGTTATACCAATATTTCATCATTCTCACAACACAGCTTATTGTCACAGTGTACGGGGAAATCGAATCGCTTGAAGCTCACGAATGTTCAAAGTCTAACAAAAGTTTTCTCATGTTATTAGAGCAGTCAGTCATTTCGAAATCTACATACATACTTTATCTGTCACATATTTGTGGCAATAGATCATGAGAAAACGAACCAAGTGCCAGTATTCTGGCGGATTCTGAATCTTCTTTAGTGTTTAAAGGCATATTCTTTTATGAAGTTTTGGTAAATCGTATAACTTTTCCCTCATTCCCCTCTCCCAATCATATTCTCTCTATCAATCGGACTGTTTCTTTGTTCTTACAACTCTTCCATCCCTCCATTCAAAGACTGCCACATGTCCGAGATGAATGTGTCAACATGTTTTGACCATCCTCGTCAGATCACAAGATGTTCACTGTGCTCTCCCCTTTCTCTTACTTGTCTTCCTTTATTTGCCCATCCAATTGAAACTCCTTCGTTTGTCTTTATCAACCTACTTCAGTGAAGCATTATTAGAGTCAATGGCATTCGCTTGGATTTTCCCAATGACACAACTCCTTGCTGAAGATTGTTGGAAGGACGCTAAGGTATGGATTACTTAAAATAAAATTCCCCCAGCTTCTATGACTGATTTACTGATCGTTGGGGATCATTTACTGTGAATATTTCTATTCTGCTCTCATTCAGGCCAACTTTTTCTTTGTCGCTGCAGGCGATATTCTTACTTTGATTGGCTTTGCATGGGTCACTATCAGCTATTTTCCGGACTACAGTTTGATCATTGTGAATTATTTATTTTTAATTTTGTGATATAAAAGCCTTTTGCAGTTCGTTATCACTCTCTCATTAATCTCAACCACCATTCTTGCCGTGTACGGAGCCTTAGCTAGGAAGAGACTATTCTTGATTCCCAATATTGTCACAGTGGTACGTTTTTCATAATGCCCTGAGGCAACGAAATTTTTTCATGTGAAACGGACCTCAGATTCGTGATCTACGGGGTCGATTTACCCTAAAACCAAGTTTTCAGTCCATTCGGAAACAAAAAGTTTTTTTTCTAATTTTCACCATGACCCGGGGTTCATGGTCCGAAGTGCGAAAAATGAAGTCCCGGGATCAAAGTGGCATACAGCACTGTAACACCCCACATCGGGTGTAGCAAGAAAAACTAGGTCTTCCAGCTGCGCTTGCGAAGAACACCAAGTTTCGCTGGAACAAACCAGCTCTACTCCCAAAATTGGGGTGGTCAGACAACTTTGACCTCTATTTTCCCTAAGCGGGTCCACGTTATTTTTTCTGAAAAAAATATATGTTGTGTAGAATTGCTTCGGCTTTCATATGACAAAAAACCAGCGATAGGGTTTTTTAGATTTTTTAAAATGCCGATTTTTCGAGGCCGACAGGTATTATCTCAGTTGCTGTTACAGATACGGCCATGGACCCCGGAAAGTAAAATGGTGAGAAAAAAATTAGCTGCAGAATGAGCTCTTTCCCAGATGATGACTTTGAAGCGAGTTATGATCGATCGAATATTATGACGAAATTCAGTTATAAAAGGATTGCGAAATTTTTTCAGACCTAATCACTACAAGACGTTGATTGGGGTGCCCATACCTACTTTCAGGAAAAAAATCAAATTTTAATTCCAAAGTTTTCCACCCGGTTCCGAAAAGGTCGATTTTAGCTTCAGCTGAAAAAATAACGTATCTTAAACAAATCAATATTAATAATAAAAAAATGGACATATTGACATAAATTTATGTCCACTGGGCTTTCTAAATCAATAACAAAGTACATTTATCATAGCCTATCCGCGGAGATTAAACGAATGATAAATGCACTTTACTATTGATTTATTTTACAAACCCTCTATGGCACTTGTGATATGGTTGTTTGACTACTTTGTGGGTTATGTTTCAAGGCTACTATAAATTTGAAAATATACCCTCAGTGAAACATAACCCATAAAGTAGCCAAACTGCCAACCATACCATCTGAATAAGAAAACGATATCTATACTTACATTAGCCATGGCTTTGGTCGAGCATATCTCTACTGGAGCAGTCGCTGTCGTCGTTAAGCTCATTTCACTAAAAATATTTGTTCGTTGAAAACCAACAAAAATCAACAGCTAACAGAGAAACTTTACGGCTGGAATATAGGGTGTCGCTGATGGTGACTATATTGACCCCCGCCATTTCGAACCGTCTAATTCCACTCCTAGCGGTTGTCTCTGCGAAGTGTGAGACAACCGCCAGGAATGAAATTAGACGGCTGGAAATGAAAGGCTTTCATTAACGCCCCATTAGAGACATCCTACTAAAAACTATCAATAACAAACAACAGCTGTTTCACAGAGCAACTTGATGACTAGAATGCAAGTGAAATATCGCGGCAGTCTAGTTCTCACGGTCCGAATCTCTCTTTGGTTCCTTACCTCTGATTCTCGGGCGATTGTGAGAGGAAGTTTATCACATGAGAATGTATTGCAAAATCATGAGACTTGTAAATATCATGCGGTTTTTTGATATTCAATATTCCAAGAAGCAACAATCATTTTCCCTACGACAACGTGACAACGTGACACAAGAACAAAAATATGGTTGCATGGGTACACTTTACTGTTGGTAGTTTGAGTGATTTATGGGTGATGTTTCAGAGAGCGCATACCTTCAAAATTATAGCATCCGTGATGCACAATCCATAAAGAAATCAACGGCCAACCATAATACACATGCATCTCATACTAAACACTAATAACTACAAACAAAAATAGATCGAAGGTCTTTTGGCATTCCTGCGATTTGTGCAAAGTGGGAAATATAAAATCCTGCACAAAAAGGTGCAATATCGTTGCATTCAATCTGGCTTTTGAACTGATTGCTCCCATTTTGCATTTGTAACCTCTGAGAAATCAATGGAGGAGCAAAATCCGTGCAATTAGTCTACATACAAACGCGCATTGATCAAAAATCAAGGAATGAAGCGGCATTCTAAACATAGTAAAATAGGGTATAACGAAAATTCTCTTCATCCGGATTGTATGATAGGACAATTATTAAGACTGAAAGTAGGGTGTCGCTATCGGAACTATTTGCATAATTGTTGTCTGGTTCACTCATTCACAGCCTGTCAAACAGTAGGGTTTGTGTCGGACAATTCATTCTCTTTCACGTCTTTCCGAGAGGGCGGTCATTAGAATAATCGATAATCGTTCCCACAGTGGGTCGCGAGGTGATTTTTAATTTACAACTGCTTTCAAAATAAAAATATCGGGAAAAGCCCACGTACGATTGTCGGGAATGATAATAGGCTACTGGCAAAAATAAATGGGACGCGATTTGAATATTTTGAAGATAGTTATTAAACTTATTTTGAATAACTCATCTAAAAAGTGTTGAAATAGTGTCAAAAATTTTTGACAGATGCCAATGATAATTACGAACAATCGTACGTGGGCTTTTTCCGATATTTTTGTTTTGAAGCCCGATAAATATCAAAAACCTCTTTAAACCTCATTAGCATGTGATTTCATTTGTCGCATTAGCATCTGATCTCATTCTCGCCTCTATGTGCGGAATGAAACCCTACTGTTTGACAGGCTGTTCTCCTTGCACCGGTTGACTATGACGAACGAGAGAGAATGAGGCACCAATGCGCACAGATAAAAAAATTATGCAAATAGTTCCGATAGCGAGACCCTAACTTTTCGTCCTCCTACGCACTCTCTCATTTGCGTGCTATTTCTTCGGTTAGACAGTCGCCACTCGTGCTTTTGCATAGGATAACGGGTCTTACTGAAGTAGTCAAATGAAGATTGCCTTCCAGTTCAGTTTACAGGAATAATATTCAAGTAGAATATTGCAGAAACGAAAATAATTCAGATAAAACTACATAGATATAGAACTGGGACGGGCAACCATTCACATTCAGGCCTTCTCATCGCTCAATAGCTGGGGTTGTAGCTGGGAGCTCACATAAGCTGCTGTGAGACTGACATTCACATCTCTGGTAGTATAGTGGTTAGTATCCGCGCCTGTCACGTGCGAGACCCGGGTTCAATTCCCGGCCAGAGAGATCCTTTTGCATTTTGTGCCAATGCCTTTTGTCTTTTTGCCACGAAATTAAAAAATTCGTTCATAATTGGATTGATTTACCAATCAAATCAGGAAACGATTACCAATCATAGTACGATGTATTGAAATGTATTATATTACTAGTTCTAATTTTGTTTTTACAGTTTTTGCATGCGGGATAGCATTTCACGTATCATTTCCGTCCTGTAAATATCATAAGATGAGTGAATACAAGTAATTAATTTATCGTTGAACACAAACGAGAAACATTCAGATAAAATTAGCTATATAAATGGTAGGGGCAACGAGTCATGCCTTCTCGTCGATCAGTAGCCGGGGTTGGCGGCGGCGTTTCCGTATCCGGAGTTGTAGCTGGGAGCTGCACGAACGGGAGCAGAGGCCTGAATTGAAGGATGATGAAACAAATTGAGAATAGAAATAATTACGAATTCCTCATGTCTTTCGAAAGGAGAACCACTTACCACAGGGAAGAAGTGTCCGTGGCCTCCCCAGTAGTGTCCTCCATGATGGAAGTCAGAAGAGGAGCTGTGTCTGTGGTGACGATGTCCACGTCCATGATGACCATGTCCGCGACGGCGACGGTGCTAAGAACAACAAGTCTATAGGCTACTCTGATTTCCGAACCTCGTGGCTGTCCGAGCTGGAGGAGGAAGAGGAGGAGGACTTTGAATGGCTATGACTGCACGATACGTGATGGTGGGAACCCTGAATGATGGTTCTTACAATTCGTTTTGTGAACAAAGGAGTTCAGCGTTTAATGATTCTAAAACAGTGAAAATGTAAGTAAACCAACCTTGCCGGGTTTCTTATTGCCGCCAGCCATGGCAAAGGCGATGAGGCAGACGAAGAAGAGGACGATGACGAGTTTCATTCCGATGGAAGGATCAAAGATGTGACCTGGTGCCCTCCCCACTTCCCTTCCTCTTTTATACGGCCGATATGTTGTGTCTACTCGCACTTCAATTAGAGAGCAACGCACTCCGAAACACGGCGACATTTGGAAGAAGAATACGGATTTGCGGTGATTCAGACACCTACATTATTCCTGGTCAAATCCGTGGTATAAAAGGACGGGAATAAGGTCGGACCTTCATCAGTCGTAGTGTTGTAGTCCATCCACTTCCTGGTCGACTTTGTTCTTACAATTAGATCACTTCGTACCTATTTCAAGTCAGGTGAAGACATCAGGTCACATCTTTGGTTCTTCCTTCAGAATGAGACTCGTCATCGTCCTCTTCTTCGTGTGTCTCATCGCCTTTGCCATGGCTGGCGGCAATAAGAAGCCCGGAAAGGTTGGTTCACTTCACTTTTCACTGTTTGAGAATCACCGTTCCTCTCACTGTTTGTAACTCTGGTGATAATCCCACATTGACAGAACATTGAACTCCTTCTTTCCCTTGACTCATTGTAAGGACCATCATTCAGGGCCCGAACCATCACGTATCTTGCAGTCACAGCCATTCCAACTCCAAGTCCTGCTCCTGTTTCTCCTCCAGCTCGGACAGTCACGAGGTTTGGAAATCAGAGTAGCTTTCAGACTTGTTGTTCTTAGTACCGCCGCCATCGCGGACGTGGTCGTCATGGACGTGGACGTCTTCATCGTCATCACAGACACAGTTCCTCTTCTGACTTCCATCACGGAGGACACTTCTGGGGAGGCCACGGACACTTCTTCCCTGTGGTAAGTGCTACCTTCGCAGTCCATGAGGATTTCGTAATAAATCCAATTTCATCATCCTTATATTCAGGCCTCTGCTCCCGTTCGTGCAGCTCCCAGCTACAACTCCGGATACGGAAACGCCGCCGCCGCCAGCACCAGCTACTGATCGATGACAAGATCTGAGTCGTTGCCCGTCCCAGTTCTCAGTTTTCAGTTTAACACTCTTTATCTAGATCAGCCAAGCAGTGCCATTGGGTGTTGTAGGTCACTGGATCTGGAGT
>JACMIF010002533.1:0-13407 GCA_014805445.1 Diplogasteroides magnus | reverse complement strand
CTATTGCACCATCGGGTGAAGGAGAGGGAGGACTGAAGAGTGCAACGTATCTATTCATGCCGTTTGTATTTTCGGTGGCTTCTCGAGTTAGAATAAGCGATCAAAATGTTAAAACCATAACTGTCACTAGCCAATGAAATACTAAAAAAGTGCAGTCTCTAAGGATTGACTATTGCACCATCGGGTGAAGGAGAGGGAGGACTGAAGAGTGCAACGTATCTATTCATGCCGTTTGTATTTTCGGTGGCTTCTCGAGTTAGAATAAGCGATCAAAATGTTAAAACCATAACTGTCACTAGCCAATGAAATACTCCAATGTTTTAAGAAAGCGAGAAGTCCATAGAATATGGCCCATAGTTTGTCATTTTATAGGTGAAGTATGCGAAATGAAAGAAAAAGGAAATCGATTAGATATTGTGCAGAGAATAATATGTCGTATTTCATCAAAAATCTTTTTATATAAACACAAGCTTTATTCTTAAAACATCAGCTATAATTTATAGGCGATGAGCAATCGTCAATTGTTGATCGTCTTCTGTAGGATTCAAGTGTGTCCTACAGAATACGATCAACAATCGATCGATGACTTCTGTCATCTACACTTTCTTCTTCTTAATTGGGTAGAACTCTTCCTGTCCGTACGTAGATGACTCGATATGAAAAGGGGGAAACTGCTGTGCCGGCCAGGTGCTGAAATGTTTTTGTTAAATAAAGTAGTTATATGATTTGTTTAGCGAAAAAAGTCATTCCAAGTCACAACGAACTCTGCGAGTTTGCGTTGCTTGAGTGGATTCTTGTTTATTTTATTGCATTTCATTTGGAATGTTATTAGATATTTAAAATGCTTATTCTTCGGTTATTGATAGAAATGATTAATTAGAAACGTGCGATATTGCTCCTCCTCTGAGTGCGTGTGGTGGAAGAGAAGGAAGAGATGGAAGTGAGACAACGTGCATTGGGGGAGCACTGAATAAATGTTAGTACATTGTCATTGCCATTTACTGCGAAGTAAATTACTCGTGCTTATTATGGTTCCTCAGTGGATTATTGCTCAGGTGAGAAGCGTCAATGTATTAATTTTTGAAAGAAACCGTGAAGTAAGTTTCGGAATCAAAATGCTCCAGAATGTGTTATCTACCATACTCCTTCACGATACGCTCTTGAAATCGTAAACACAAAATCTCCCTGGGCCGCTTATTTAACAAGAGAAGTGGTGATGAATAACGGAATTAAGCAGGAACAGTATTAGTACGTAAAGTATTTTAATAAACTGGAAATAGCAAGGAATGGAAACGAAAAGGTTGAACCTCGTGACGGAAACAGCAGACTGCAGTTGACTGCTGTATTGATTGGCGTTTGAACTGAAAAGTGAGAGAGCTAGTTCAATTTCTTTTATGAACGCTTCTTGCATTTCTTTTTTCAATAGCGAGGAAATGCAGAGTTCGAATTTATTTCTTTCAATAAAAGAACAAAATTCAGGTTTACTGTTACAAATTTTAAATATCGTAATCGTAATACCTGTATTCGTCCGTAGAATATTCATCCGTCCTATGTACTTGCACCGCTGGTGGCTCGTAACTTGGTGAGCTGCATGAGTATTTTCGTAGATCATTATCGATTGTTTACGTTTGCAACAGGCTATGCTATAAAGTATGTCACCTGTCTCCTCTCTGCGGACAGGGACAGTAGTCGGCATCCTTTCCCGGTGCCCCAATTGCACCCTGTTGTCCCGGCGTACCGTCCAGTCCACACGGTCCCTGATTCAGGCTACTGTTGCAGGGATCGGCGGGAAGATTCAAACCTGCTTTCCGTGTCGTCCCATGGGACCCATGGATCCGGGTTTGCCGAAGGCTCCAGACTTTCCAGGAACTCCAGCTTGGCCGGCAGCTAAAATTTTCATATAATAATTTTCTTCATTCAATGCTCATACCTCCACATTGTCCTTCTGCACCAGGCAATCCACGAGGTCCCTGAATGTCATTTTCAATGAGTTTAATAAGAAATAGAGTACAATAGCTCCCTTGATTCCATCCTTGCCGGGTGGTCCCTTGACTCCATTGATACCCGTTATGCCACACAGACCCTCCATCCCCTGAACTCAATTCTCTTCACAGTTTAAAAAATGTTTCCAGATCATTTGAGTCGATTGGTGAAAAAATACACGGAGGAAAGTACGTACCACAGGTCCGGCCTTTCCAGGAAATCCGTGATTGCCAGGATCTCCACGAGGTCCCACACAACCGCGTGAGCCTCGCGATCCCTTGTTTCCTGAAGTGAAATTGTAGATTACGGTAGGCGAAGACTACTGTACCTTTGCATCCTGGAGGTCCGGGTGGTCCTTGTGGACACACTCCACAGGGTAAAGGTATGACTACAGGAGGGAAGGCGTCAAATCCGGGAACGCCTGGGATTCCGGGTTCGCCGGGGATGCCCGTTTCACTGCAATTTATTTTAAATTCAATGCGAACGTTTCGTGTGTATATCACAATGTTCAAAAACTGTAAATTTTCTGTCATTCTTCTCCACAGCGCGACTGTTTCATTCACTAATAGACAATATCGCGGCAGGACCCGTGGTACATACCCAATCTTTCCAGGTGGTCCCTGTTGTCCCATCGGACATTTGTAACTCGTGGGCATATTGGTACGGTCCACATGACTGTTGTATTCACTCGCACAACAACCTGAAAATATGTTTCAATGGTAAAATAATCGAATCAATTTAGACCTTCCTCTTTCATATTCAGATTAAGAATTTCTATCAGCGTTTAAGAATAATGAAGGTTTTTAAACGGAGAATGCCCACATTTCAGTTTTGTGTATGCGTATCCGTACTGTGGAAGACTCTCCTTCTCATCCGAATACTGTGGATGTTGAGGAGACTTTGTTGTGTATGACTTGCGATTGTGGAATTGAGGCTGTTGAACCTGAACAGATACAGTCTTCTTTGAACTTTCTTCAATTATCATGGATCGTTTAAATAATTGAATGAATGAGGAAGAAGAGAAGAAAGTAGAACAGAAAGACTAACCGAGTATCGAACTTCTCCCGAGTGTCCCTCATGGAATTCTTGGAATTCCTCTTCAGTTGGAGGTGAAGGAGGGTCCGCGTCTCGTTTCTTCATTGCGTTTCTCCTCAGGACTCCTGAAATGAACATTTGAAGACTCAGAGGAATACCAGGACCGATTTCACGGATGAGTTGCTGAATGAAAGAGGTTGTGGATAGGTACTGACCAGTGGAAATTGCCCTCGCGTGTCTCATCTTCTCTGGCGACTGTTCCGATGACATCATACGAAGTTCAGTCCAGATGAGATCTGTCTGCTCCTGAATGGATATAAGATAGTCAGTGCCCATTTTCATGCCAATCCAATAAGAGGATGGAAAGGACTATTTCAGTGCATATTTTGGATGGCAGTTTGACTACTTTACGGAATATCTTTCACGGAGGTTATATTTTTAAATATATAGTAGCATTGAAGCATAACCCACAAAGTAGTCAAACAACCAACCTCAACGAGTGCCATTTCCCTTCCGAGAGTGTCGTGCATGTTGTCAATCTGTAGATTGAGTAGTGGAAGTGCGAGAAGAAGAGAGGAAAGGGCGAGGAAGGAGGCAGCTGCGGATGAGAGAAGAATGAAAGTTGGAGGAGAAGGAGGAGGAAGAGAAGGAGGCATTGGGAAGGACTGAAATGGGGAGTTAATGATATCAGAGATCATATAGCACATGGATATGAGCAAAGATACAAATGCACATTTTGCAAGGCAATTCGTTCCTCTAAATCGTAATTCTAATTCTTTTAAGTAGGCCATCCGTTAAATGCTGTTGTTGATGAAGGATGTAGTACATTCAAGGAGGGAAGCAACCAATGGCTTTACTGATGGAGGAGGAGATGAGCTACTCAACCCAGAGACTGAACCATAGACTGAGGGTTAACATGGGCGTGCTTTTCTAGGAAGAGGAAGAGCAAAAAGCCAACCTGTCCTGAGGGCATAAAGGAGTAACCAGTGGTTGCATCATGTATAATAATAGAGATCTTCCTATGAGACAGTAAAGAAGTGAGTAGAAGTTGTGGTGGGTAACAGGTAGTTGGAATGAGATCCACTGACAAAAACACATAATCGAGTACTGCACGAACAATACGAATGCTTATTTCCGTGAGGAGGATAGAATGTGCCGAGTTTTTAGTCAAGAAGCATTTAGAATGCTGGCGTAAGTTCCTCTTTTTTTGTTCCGCCAAGGCAAACAATGTATTATCTCGTCCTGTTAACTGATTTCTAGGGTTTTAAAAACAATAGGTACCCCAAACTTTTGGGTCTGATAATAAGGCCGTTCTATTGGGTGCTTTGACTATTGTCCCAAAACTATTGGGTCAGAGACTGAACCCCCGAAAATTTTTGGGTTTTGTACAAAACTTCATATGTTTTGCAAATTCACGTCAGTATTGTCTCTCCCTCATTCATTTTAGCCTTCTGGTGCGGTCGATTTCTTCTAGCCATAGAACAGACCGCATCTATTGTTTCAGCTCTTGTTTTTAAAACTCTACTGATTTCGTTCTGGAAAAGATCTCATTTGACTGAGCGTTACAATTCATTTCCCCAGAATTATGGTGTTATCGTTCCTGCTGTTCCGACTATTTGGCCAATCTTGTAAGAGATCGGCAGAAAACACTATTAATGTTGAATGACACAAGTGACCATCAATCTTTATCGTTACAGTGTTGCACAAAAATCATCGAATGTGTCAAATGACTCTAATCGGGCTCTACAAACAGTTCAAAACGGCAAATGTCAGCATATTTTCTTGCTAGAAAGGGATAAATCCTCAATCTTCGAAGCCCTAGATACCAGATAAAGTGAAATGGAAGCGAAAAATCTCATGGAATTCAATGTTTGTGTGTCTCACAGGCGACCGGTATTAGTCGGGGGAAAACGCAGTAAGTTTCACGGATTAGTTCTCGATAAGTAGGCACTGTACTCGACAAATATGCGATTGTAGTTTACATAAGTTTTTTTTACAGAATCTTGTTATTCAATTAGACGCGCGCCTCGACTAAGATCCATTTCGTGTCCAGTTTGGCGGGCAGCTGAATAAAATATATTTTATGTTGCCGATTTCATGATATCTATTACCGTGACTCGTCACGCAACGCGTCAAGATTACCGTAGCCAAACGCTCACCTCAGGACGCTGATTGTGGAAGTCGGTGATGGTGGCAACGAGTGACTCAGTGACATCGGTCACTTTCACTGAGTGAAGGCCAGCCGATTCGAGACGCTACAAGAAAATATATTTAGTTGCGTTTCTTTTAATAACTTCGAAGAGTGAAAAGTCATTATCTATTGAAGAACATTCAGAATAGATATTAATGCTGACCTTCCTGATTGCCTCCTCATCCACTTCCTGCACGGGTTCGAGAAGAATCACGGGAGAATCCTTCGTGAGCAGATTCTGAAAATATTTATCATTACTTTCACAGCCCCATTATCATTATTCGTCGATTGAATTATGGCATGAAACAATGCCAGATCGTCTATTTTTACATGCTTTATTCACCTTGTGAAATAGTTTTATAAGATGCATTTTCGAAAAATTCTTTCCAATATCAATTTGATGTTTGTTGACACTTTGCTCAGATACACCTCCTGTCTGCTCGAATTAGAGCTGATTTTTTGGCCGACGAAGAAATGAATGGCTATTAATTGTCGCGTGTGACCTTTCTCTGTGCTTTCTCTTCTCCCGATTCTTGCCTCTTTTTCTGCACATTGCGAAAGAACGAGAAATCATTACAAACACAGAGAATGTGATGAGAAAGATCAGCGAATTACAAAGCGGGAAAATCCACTGCGATTTTTCGCAATCTGGTATCGAGCAGAAGTTCCTCGTCGAACGGCAAAATCACCTTGACTTGGGCGATTTCTTCATCGTTTTCCTTGAGCAATTCAGTGGCCACGAAGAAGTCAAACTCGGCTGTCTAAACAGCAGAAATTGTATTCGTTACTTTTTCACACACTGAAGAGGCCGAGCATTGCCAGGAAATGTTTACGCAAGTATTAATTGATGTGATGAAACATATTTGAACTGCGTACTTGTCAGGTAATAAAATAGAAAATGCAGTTTTACCTGTCCCTTCCAGTACTCAACGGACGAAGTGAAGGATTCGTGCCACGCGAAACGTACGCGTTGGTCCTGAATGGATTTATTTGAATGCTAGAGTACCCCTGTATACGAAATGGTTATTCACTCTGTGATACAGTAACCTGGGCCTACAGTGTGTCGATTACAGTATACCTTAAGTGTGGTGGCCTTGGTGAGGGAAGTACGGTAGTAGAGGGACTCGCGCTCTGCGTTCCACACATGGGCAGAGAAACGCTGAAATGATTTAATACCATTTGCGATTTTTTCGAGCGAACGGATGTGTTTTGGATGCCTCTTATTGCTATATTGTCCGAGGTTGACAAGGGAAGTTTCGATGTTTTGATAAATAAAGGATTGATGAAGTGGTACCTCAGCGAATTGGTGAGAGTTGATGTGGAGATGAGGGGATAGTCTGCAATATGAAGAATAGATGTGTTTGACAATTAAAACTATCTATCCAAACCACAACATCGTCTTGTAAATTCAGTCGCCACAACTCACTTCCTGGGGGTGTAAGCGAAGATTGTGGGATTCTCAGTGTTGAGCACGCGAGAGACGGCAGAGGTGAGAACCTGAAATCATTTTCTTCGTCACATTCAATTTTCCGAGTCCGTTTGCCTCGTCAGTCCACGACTTCTGCTCATCATCCAGGAGGGCGTCCCATTCTTTCTGTTGGTTATTCCACGTGGTGGAGAAGAGAGTGAGAAGGTCATCGAATGAAGTCTCCTTGTCTGAGGGAGAGGCTGGCACCTCAAATATTACAGTTACGTTTTATTTTTATTTTCGTTTTATTATTATTGATTAGTCCGTGTATCATTGTCATCAAATTTATATCAAGCTATCTCATAAGAAACGTGAAGCATACATGGATATTCATCGCTTTTTGGTTTAAAAAATAACCAACCTTCTGCACAAGCCAATGCACCTGACGCCAGTTGTTCATTCTCTGAAATGGCATTCCTGATTCAGGGTCACGATTTTCAAATTTGTATTTTGGCGGAACGATTCATACCTTGATGTAGGTGGGAACGGAAGTGGACCACTTGAGATCGAATCTCCACAGACTTCCGTCCATCTCATCACGGAAGCGGATTGATCTCAACTTAGGCACAATTCAACAACAGGCTGTTCAGGATTTCCCCTCGTTCTGGTTTTCGACCGCGACGCGCTCAGTCAAGCGCTGCGGTTAGAGGCAAATTCAAAATGATGAAACGCGGCACCTGAGGAGGTTGATATAGAGTGAGGAGTAGCGGTACGAGGTTGGATTGTGTGCAGTTGTGTCGTGGAGAGATACTGCATCTTTGTCAACGCGTCTGCCTGAAGATCAAAGATCAACCTACAATCACAAACCAAAGACCAAATATCACAAACCAGTGCTGGGCTCGGAGCAGCTCTCGCGAAGGTGGGCGTAGCCATCGGCTCGCAGCCAAGTCATGATCTGCAAAGATTAGAGATCAAAGTTCAAAGATCAAAGATCAAACTACTCACATTGGTGATGAACTCTACGGTTTCGTGGTCGTTGAGGTACATCATGAGCCAGTTGGTGAACACGAAGTCGACGCTAAACTTGCGGAATTTAGATGAGTTGATAAATAACGGAAGTTTTTTTCAACATCTACTAAACATCGTAAGTCTTCACCTCTTGGGCTTGAGCTGTAGATGCGCTGCATCGCCCACGGCAAATGAGACATTGGGCAGATGGCAATTGCGCTCCTGCAAAGGATTCCTCATGGGGCCGTTCAGAGGAGTCCGCATGGAGTCATGCAGTTATCGGGAGATTTATACCTTGTTCTTCTTGATGAACTCGTCGATGAAGTCGGTCGACAGCACGGACTTGGCGGTCTTGGCAAGGATGGTAGTGAAGCGGCTGAAAATTTAAAAAAATACAGTAACTCGATAATCTTCGTAGATAGACAGTCCCTTGTTTTCTCTTTCCAAGAACTTCTTTGCAAGAAACTTGTTGTTCTTGCTCCTACCCTATCACGTTTTCCAATTTTAAATCGGAAATGTTTTACGTCTAGTGACAAGAAAAGAGTAACAGGTTTTGTCAACTTTAGCGAGCGCACTGCATGTTGAGAGGCATACATGAAAGTTTCACAAATAGATATTCTTTTTCTACTTATGTCCAACTTAGAAGTGAATACGTAGATACTAGCCACTAGATAGATAGTTCCGCATGTCCACTTCTGTGCTTGTTCTCCTATAGTTTTGTGCCACACGATAAGCGATTCTTATCTCAAGAGCTCTGTGACCAACACCTATCACCCCATAATCACTGACCAATCTCAACAGGGGCGGATACTCATTCAATGTTCCCTTCTACGCCTTTCAACTCTCATCTCTAACCCGAAGGGTCGACGGTTCCAAAGAGAGAAATCACGTCAAAGTAACACGCTATTCATTCACTGAGATGGTCAGAAAGGGCAGACAGCGAAAAAAGGCCGGGGGAATTGGAGAGAGAACTGAGATAAATAGCTTCTCCTATTAGAGATAAAGGGTAAAGTTTTGAGATCGAGCCATATTCACAACTTCCGTGCAGAAATACGTGAAGAGGAGAAATTCCAAAGTATAGAGTAAAACTGGTGATAGATGCTACAAATGAGACATATTTATGAGGAGATTTGACAATTTTTTAATACTATCCTTTATAACTCACTTTGTCCAGATCATGTAGTATTAAACACCCTTAACTTATATGTCTAGCACGCTTCCAAAGCTTTTGGCCGACTGTCACTCTCATTTTTGCGTGCTATCTATTTCATCGTTTCTGAGACTTCCACTTCTGATTCTGGATGTTGTTCAACTGTCAAGACAATTGAAACACTTCAATTGATAATCAGAGTACGTGTAAGATCGAGACATCACTATTCAAACTTCTGATTCTTTGATTTCTCTGTACTTTACTCTGCGTATCCAATGTCTTCGTCCTAAGTGCAAGGGTGCAAAAGTCGCGCGATGCACTGTGTCGTGCCATATTTTTGGTCGATTTCCTCTTTTTCTCAGTCGTCTCTTCACTTCCAGTACTCTTTCATGACTGAAGAGGATTAATAACCACTATTATTCTTCGTAGTGTTCGTACTCTTCTCTTATCTCGACATGGAGACAAACGACCACGAAGTGTGTGCATTCTGGCCACATTTCCCTGTCCGTGAAAAAGTCTTGAACCTCTCGGAGAGTGAACGTGTATGAGTGTAAAGCGTCTCAAGAAGAGAAAGAGAAAGAGAAATGATCAATCTCCATGAACTTTCTTCCACGCATACACTATGATAAAAGACAGAGAACAGGAACGTCTTGTCTATTGTGCACTTTTTATGGACACATAAACTATCCGAGTCGACTCCTGTGACGTTCACACTTAGAGAATTCTAGGAATTTAGAGAAATCGAGAAGAGAAAAAGCTATTTGCTGTTTCCGTTTGGATGAAGTTTCCCTACAAACAATCTACACGATTATCTACACTGTTTAGTGAAACTTGACATGGATCTCGAATCCCCAACTTCATTTTCGATTTTTCGAAAGGAAACTAAGACGCCAGAGATCATGCGGGGAGATAGTCCATTAATGGATGAGAATCGAAATTGACATTCTGACCCTCGAGACAGAAACCATCGCTATGCTTTTTTGCATGATAGCATAGCGATGGTGGCATAGACGGGATTTTGAGAACGTAGATTGATGTCATTCCAGGATTCCCATTCGAAGTCAAGAACCATGATAAATCATACCCAATTCCAGCTCCGATATCCACAGCATCCAGACCAGTGACATCAGGAAGAGAAGAGAGAATGTCCATGCGATCCGATTCCTGAAAGAAAACACTCTATCTTCTGAAGATGCCACTATTTGCCAAAGATTGGGAATGTGCTCTCATTCAAAGACTCCTGCGAAATCTATATCGATTGAATCAGAAACACTACCTCCAGCTCGTCCGCATTGTTGTTCAGCATCATCGCCGTGTTGTCGGGCTTTCCGGAGTACTATAAGCGTCAATATTTTCCAGTCGTGACCAAATTCAACTCAAACCTTGTCCCAGAAGGACTTGAAGCAGACGCGGTTGTCAACGGTGGGGGCCATGTCGAGTGTTTCTGAAGAGAGGCGACAGGTCAAGGGAAGAACAAAGGGGCAGAATGAAACGAGTGACGAAATGAGACGTACAGAAGTGAAAATTAGAGACCGTGAAACGGATACAGTTTACATATAACACGGATACATAGTGCATTCTGTTTCTCTAATATTATTCGGGGCGGTTGCCTGTCATCTGCGGGAGACAACGGCTCCGAATGGGTTAGAGAAACAGAATGTACTACCTATTTATCCGGGTGCATGTAAACTTTATTCCTTTCACGGTCACTAGTGAAAATCATTCAAGAACTTTCCCATGAGCAGTCAAATGTTCAGTCTCTCAGAGTCGACCTCTCATGAAAGATGAACTGTGAATGAATGGTCATTCCCTATGTCATGTGGCTGTGATCGTAGATCGGAGGGAGGGAACCAAGAATGGAAAGGAATGAGGAGTATGAAGAGAAGAAGAGAATGAGAGTACAGACACCACGTGGTTGAAATGGCGACTCGATCTAATGAAAAGTGAGAACTTGAGACGGATCTTTTTCCGCTACGGACTCGATCTTTTTGCCAATCGCAACTTTGGCGCGGGAATGAAAAACAAGATGGAAATACTGAATAGGAAGAGTTGTTTGAGCTCCTCGACAGTTTCAAACGGATTATTTGGTTGGCTACATTTCTATAGAACGTTGTTGTATAGTTACAAACTTCTCTGGGCTTGTTGCTTTGGAGAGGGAAAGGGGGAAATAGCGCCATTTAAATGTTGCCCGCGTGATATCTTTCATTGCCCTTTGCATAGGGCGATTGGGCAATAAAGGAAAGGCATTGAGTCACAAAACAACACGACGTGTCGATTCATACACTGAGAATGAGAAGAAACGTTCGTTTTTGTTTTCCTTCTCGTTCTTTCCATCGACTTTCGTTGAGGAGACAGAGAACCGAATGATTGCATATGCACTTGACGTATCATTGGTGTTCTATTCGGTAATTGTTTATGTTGTGATTGCCTAGACAGTGCAAACAAAAGGAAGGAGACATGACATATGACAGTCAGAGGATGAACTGTGACTTATAGACATGTCATTCTCCCTCTCTTGAACGGCATTATTTTATGAAAGGGAGTGAACAGACCAGGAAGAGGGAAGAGGACAGACTGACATGTCCACAGTGGTTGAATGAAGGGAATTCCCAGACAGAACGACGGCATTTAGAAACGATAAACAGTTGAGACCAAGCGAATCACAGGAGTATCTCACTATTGACAAGTGATGAAGAAAGATAGAGAAAGTGAAAATCATCTTGGTATCCACATTAGAACTAACCGATCTCCGCTTTGGTATTGATAGTGATGTAATGCCCACATAAAAGTTACTAGTTTCCTACACAACCAGATTGTCTACTGCATAGTTACAGAGTACAGAAGTAAACTAGCCAATGGAGACGAAAAGGTCAAGCGAGGTTGTGGGGTGACTGAAGAACGAATGAATGAATGAATGAATGAAGTCGGAGTATTGGAAAGGAGATGATTCGATGACAGGGGGCGGGGCGAAGTTGAACACAAGTGGGAGAATGGTCAGAGTTTCTATGACCTCTAGACGAAGGGAATCTCCCATTGAAGAGAAGTGATGGAAGGATTGGGGGTAGAATACCCAACACTATGAACACAATGAAGGGAGGAGAAGAGAAGCGGCGAAGGCGACTGAGCCAGAAACAAACGCACATTGCATCAAGCATTCACATCATTGTTTGGCACAAAACATGCGTCCATATAGACTACAGACTACAGTTGCACAGAGACTAGTCTGTAGTCCATCTGATGTTGTAATGGCCATCGAACTACTATCTATAACATAGATATCAACAACATGTGCCAAGTGTGTCTTCGTCATGCTTCAATGGAAATACTGTACAAGGTAGAGAAAAATGGCGTGATCTAGCAATGGTTATCAACGAATTGCTCTCTGTCTTTCTCTTGATTGGGACGGAGAACACTCTCTTTCCACGTTGCAACCAGAGTAGTTTGACTCTCTTCCCTTCTTATGTGCGGGTGTATCTCAATGGCCTGATACAACTAGCTAAAGAGATGTAATTGAATAAGTGAAGACTAGAGTGGGGTTCATGAGCAATTCTAGCATCCCCATTCTTCTCCGAGCGGTTGTCTATGAGATTGAGACACGTCCGGTCGTAGTGGAATGGGGAGGTTAGAATTACTCGTGGCCCCACGTCAGTGAAAACTGAAAGCAAACAGATTTTCGAAGGTTGGTCAGATAAAAATAGCAGCCTATGCAGATATCTAGAGGGGAAACAAGTGAAAAGGACACAAACAATGGTGATCTTTGGTGAAGTATTGGGAGTAGAGAAGGAAATGCCATGTTTTTGCAGCCGTTCACCTTTCTATGTAGTACTGATGTCAGAACTAGAGATCGCATTATGGAAGTACATTCCTCATTTTACTATCTCTCGCTCTCTCGTTTCATTTCTGACCGACATATGACAATAAATACAAATGAATTGAGGTGCGCAGAGAAAGCGAGAGATAGTAAAAGATGGAATGTACTTCCATAATGCGATCCCTAGTCAGAACCAAATATTTATGTAAATATCTGAGCCAAATAAACAGGTCAACGATGGTAGAAAAGTGAAATAAAGAATTTAAACAATTTTAAAGAATAAATATAAATACCCGAACGAACAACTTGTGTTGGTCAAAGCAGAAGAAATCATAACTGTTATGTTCTCCCAGTGTATTCGAGGCATCTCCACAGGTATAGGTCCGGACTCGACTTCACTTTTCTTATTTTCTCCTCTTCCAAATCGTTTTCACTTCGTCTCTCTGTTTCACGGTCAGAGAAGTGTCTTCTTCTTCTGGTTGGAGAGTATTGGGGAATGACCGAAAGAGTCTCTCCACTCGTTCTTTCACTGTCCTCTTGTTGATTTGATTTATTTATCATCTGCATGGAATGTATACTAGAGTTAGATGATACAAAATGACATTTCGATTGAATGCGAGTGAGAGAAAGACGACTACTAGGCCGTCATATGAGAAGAATTTAAAAAGGATAATTATAATTATAATGGTACACCGGATAAGGATAAACAAAAACTATTACACGAGGGAACGATGACTACATTAGGGGGTAATCTATTCCACGGTTCAACAACTCTATTGGACAAAAAATTAAGGAAACGGGATGAGGAAGAAGGGAATGGG
>JACMIF010002532.1:0-11595 GCA_014805445.1 Diplogasteroides magnus | reverse complement strand
AGTCCATGATGACATAGGTGACCATACCTAAAACGAGTTCCTCGCTAGCGAACACCACCTAATGAACCAATGTGACAAGACTTATGCAACAACCTAATACTTACAAGAAAATGAGGCCCTGACTGACAGTTCCTTTGGTATGATTAGCAAATGTTGTTGAAAAATACCTGTATTGCATCGGCTCCAGATGCGGGTTGTATCTGAGCTTTTTGACCAAAATGTATAAGATTACCGTCACGAGCAGCAGATTGGTCTGAAATCAAACTCAATTATATTGTTATTAGTATGTAAAACAGCCCAACTACAAAAAATTGATCTACCACCCGAGTTCACCCCCTAACGAAGTAAATGGATGAACAAATGAATGGATGGATGAATGAATACTTACACAAATACATATCAGACACGGAACGACCATGATTGCCTCAATAGCAGTGTACATTGAAGGAGACAGCCAGCAGCCCTCAAAAGTGAACATTTATATAACTACGAGACTAGGATTTTGAAAAGGGTAGTAAAGTGCATTTCTCATTCGTCTGATCCAGTCGGAGTGGTTGCCAATCGAACGCAGAGAGGATATTAGACGAATGAGAAGTGCACTTTTACTACCGACTTAGAACCCATAACTGAGACCTCGTTGTCGAAAGTTTCACGCAGGCCAGCATACACAACGGAAACAACGGCTGGAACACCCCAACACACCTGAAAAAAACACAGCGATCGTGAAGTATTCAAGTAATGCACTAACCAACTTGTACACAAGAAGCGAATCGTTGTCAGAAAACGATTTGCACAGAAGACGGAAGAGATAGACGCCTGTGATGTGACAATGAGATAAACCCAGAAGGATTGGGATAAACTATGGTGTCGCTATCTGGAGCTTTAGTGCAATTGTCATTCGTCTAAGCTCCGCGGAGTTGCTGTCTTTCTCATGTGTTAGATAACAACTCCGCGGAGAATAGACGAATGACAATTGCACTAAAGTCACTGATAGGTTGGCAGTTTGACTAAGTTTTCGGATATGTTTCACCGTGGCTACATATATTGAATTTATAAGAGCTGTGACACATATCCGAAAACCTAGTCAAACTGCCAACCTTAGAGACGCCCTACAAGCAAGATTAGGACACACCTTCAGCCAGCATCCAGAAGAACGTCGACAGCCGAAGGAATCGTAACTGGATGGTAAATAAGATGCGACAACTGATCTGAACACATTTGAATCTAGCAAGGCATAATATGACATATTATGTTCTTGCATTGTCTACTTTGTCACACACTAGGCTTTCTAAATCGGTAGTAAAGTACAATTTTTTCTCCACGAAAATTAGACGAATGACAAATGCTCTTTCCTAATTATTTAGAAAAACTTTCACACACCTCTTTCTAGTAAATTCAAATAAGTATTTCAGCTTATATTTAACAAATGCGTCTAAACTAACGTGATTTATGCCGACGAGTGTTTCACCAGGGGCGCCATCGACGAAATAGAAAATACACGTGAAGATGTAGCACAGTCCCAACAACAGAAACGACAGAAGAAGATGCTTGTGTATGACGTAGACTGATTGAGATCGAAGGGATCTGTGAAAATAGCGATAAGATTATAGTAGGCAGTTTGTTTGACTACTTTATGGGTTATGTTTCACTTGGAGTATATCTTCAAATATATAATAGCATTGAAACATAACCGATAAAGTAGGCTATTGCTATAATAACCATAGATAATATGTTACCAGTGATTCTGGGAAAAATTTGCTGCCATTCTTCTCCGTCGCACTGTTGTCTTACCTCCTGATAGACAACAACGCAGCGGAGAAGAATGACAGCAAGTTCACCGATTTCGAACCGATATAGGCTACGTGATAAAAGATTATAACGAACCTGAAAAGAGTAAGGATGAGGAGTGCTGGAATTATCGCCAGTACAGAGATGACGTAGGATATGAGAGAAGCTCGCAATTTCCAATTTGAACCCATCTGAAATAACCGGGTTTTAATCTATTCAAAATTTATTTCTCCTTTGAATTCGTTAAACTTTGAAAGAGCGCTTTTTGACGTCTGCGCCATAATGATGAAATGGACAGATGCACCATCATTTCTCTGCTCAAGTGTCTATTTCACAATTATGGCGCAAATGTCCTTAGTATCTTTCACCCAATGTCGTACCCGATTCATAGCGCATCCTTCATAATTGGTCCATTCTCCCACTTCCACTCCTTGCTCCGTGGGCGCCCTCCCTCCCCAACCTCTGGATGTACACTTTTTCAGAACATCTGAAACATGACATTTACTTGCATTTACTTGACAAATGCACAGCGAAAAAACACTGTCTAAAAAAATATGCCAATATTGGCAGTATTGCGAGTATTTTTCCGTGTGTTTGTGGTGCATTGCCCGGCAACTTACTAGGCTCTTCGCTGTATCGCATTTGGTCTCCGTAAATGTAGGGTGGGCAACGCTGTTCGATCTTAAAAGCTCATGAGCACTATGTCAGAAATGTGAATGTATGACCTCTCCAGGCTCTGCTTCTTTGAAACAGCTCCATCCATCCCATGTAGCAGGACAAGCTGAAGTGTAATACAGTTATTGTTTACAGTAGCCTGCTGTTAGTAGAGTTTCTAATCGCCAATACAGTGCATTTTTTCATTCGTCTAAACCTCTCGGAGCGACTGTTTGTCGAGCGCGGAGAAAACCGCTCTGCGGACATTAGATGAATGAGAAATGCCCTTTACTACTTATTTAGAAACCCTACAGTATAGTTGTCTTTATCGTCGATAGTGCTTCAGGTATGGTAAGTATGTGCACGGATCGTTTGCACTAACAATAAAAAATCGGTAACTTTGTCATCATACTTCTCCGCAGCGATTTTGTCCATAAGGGAGTGAGACAACCGAGATCCGGATAAAAATGACGACAATTTTGCCAATTTAGAACCCCTTAGTTTGCACCCCTTCATTGACCATTGAGTGGTTCCCGTGTCTGTTGTTGTCTATCTTTCCTTGTCTTCTTCTGCCACAGCAATCAGCCTGTCCAATCAAGTGCCGGTGTCAGGGACAGAAAAAGCAATTGGGAAAGGGGTGGCAAAAGGTGTGTGCGTGAATGGTGAGGCGCAGGCGCAGACAGACACTGTCCAGTCTATACAGGAAGAAGATGGTAGATGAGTTGTGGTTGGTGCTCCCCCAATGCGTCTTTTCTGTGAATGAAGTGGGGGAATTGGGAATTGCGGAGGCGTCTAATTCTGGCGCTTTTGATAAAAATACAGAAGAGAGCCTGGTGTATGAAGTTCGTAGACGCAGCAAGTCGACAGACACTGTCTGTCGAGACTATACAGGAAGAAGATGGTTGTGATGATGAGTAGGGAACGACTTATGGACCGTTTTTCGTCCGTGCTCAAAGATGCGCCATTCGCTCACGCTCATCATATATGAACGGTCGAGTGAGAGCACCGGAGAAAAACAGACGAAATGACATTCCCTAATACAGGAAGAAGATGGTGGTGGTTGGTGCTCCCGTATTTCAGGGAACGACTTGTGGACTGACTTTTGTGTGTGTACTCTCGCTCGACCGCTCGTCTATGATGCGCGAGAGCCGAATAATTGACCGTTACGCACGGACGAAAATGGTCCATAAGTCGTTCCCTACCTAATTCGCTCGCCCCGCTTCTGTGAATGAAGTGGGAATTGAAATTCTTCACATGCATCTAATTCTTGCTCCCTTTTGATGAAAATACAGGAGCGTTGAGCCCTTTTGTACTTTACATGAGTGTTTGGGTGAATGAAATGGGAATTGAAATTCGGTGGCATCATCTAATTCTGGTGGTTCGCTGTTTTGGTGAAAATAGAGAGGGGAGCCCTGTTATGTGATGGTGATTCTCATGTAATAGACAACCGCTCCGAGGGAAATAGAGGAATGAGAAAGGCATAAAATTATAAACTCTAATGTGTGCTAGGGGTTCCAAAACGGTAATTTGCCATCATTTTTCTCCGCCGCGCGGTTGTCACATGCCTACATGGACGACAAATATAGGGTTTTGAATCCCTAATCGGTGCCTATTTGGTGAATGAATTGCTCACCTGATCCATCATTACTGGTCGCGTGCAGCAGAGTATTCTCACAGCAGTCAGCAGCCGCTTTGCAGCACGACCCGACGATCTATGGCATATATGATAAGAGGAGCGCTGAGGTCATTTGCGCCGTAGTGGTGAAGTTGACAGATTCGCGATCGTTCTCGTCATTTTCACGGCGAAAGGGTCCATTTCAACATTATGGCTTTTAGTATACATTGCGTATTGAAAGCACACAGAAAACGATATATGTGGATACAGACAGATTGAATCATCTGTGATTTGAGAACCCCCTGATTCAATCAGTCGTCTGGTGGAAAAAAATAACTTCAATTTTCTGTGGCTGGACAACAGTTTGAACTAGAGACTTCGAATCGACATCCGAAGGGCATGTTTTTTTCCCTAATTCATTTCGAGCGGTTGTCTATCAGATGAGAGAGACAACCGCTCATCTGATAGACAACCGATCATGAGTTAGAGAAAAGGAATGCACCTTATGAGTCGATTCGAGGTCTATTGTTTGGACCTATGGGCTCTTAAATTGCAGATTCATTTTCCTGTCTGAGATGCCTGCATACAAGGGGGAAATATGTACCTGCACAAATCCTTCTGCTAATGACGGCCATACACGAAGTTGTTGCAACGATGTTATCGACGATCTGAAATTTGTGAAAGCCGAATAAGGAACTTCTCGGATAAGGTTTCAACAGTCATTCAATTTTCTTGAGGACTCGCAACAGAGAAGAATTGCCATAGATAGTTATGATTAATCGAAGGCCTCCCTTCATCCCCAGAGCGAATGCTCTAATACGGATAGGTTGCATTGTATTGTATTGAAATGTCTGTTCATAATATCCATGGATCTGTAGCGCTGCTAAAGAATCAAAGCAAACAAACTAGAACTTACGATATTGCGCATTTTTCAATGTAACCTAATGTGACAAACGTTTGACACTTTGGCCAATGTGCACCAACTTGACTATAGAAGCTTTCAAATACCCCGATTTTGCTATCACACTTATTATTGCGCGAAAACCAACTTGATATACCGAGTACTCACATTCCATCTGGATGACGACTGTATACTCTCAAATTTGCGTGCTATTTCGTCATTTCTCTGACCATTAGTCATGATTTTGAATAGGTTTCACGCTCAGCATATAGATGCTGACTTTCAACTCCGTTTACCACAATAATACGTGTGATTTTCTGGTTTGCTCTGTGGTTTCTCGATCGGTATCAAAGTGCATTTATCATTCTTCTATTCTCCATGGTGCAGTTGTCCCTATGTTGGATAGCAAGCCGCTCCGCGTGGATTAGACAAACGAGAAATGCGCAATATTAGCGATATAGAAACCCTAGTGTGTTCACTCGCATCGATGTATCCCTCCCATTTTTTTCTAAATCGGTACAATTTTGTCGTCATTCAGCTCCGGAGCGCGATTGTCTTTCGGGGCATGAAATAGCCGCGCCGCGGAGAAGAATGACGACACATTTACCGATTTAGAACCCCCTACGAGCTCGTTCTCCCCTGTGATGTTTGAATTAAAGGGTACAATGTTCAAAACACCCCAATAGAACGTCCGGTCAGCAGAATGGGTGAGACTGAACGACCCTTTCTGTTGTTTTCGTGATTGTTTTAAATCCCCTAAATGTTTCCCCTCCCATCCTCTCCTGCTCCTCAAGAAAGGCTAAATCGCTTTCGTTTCTTTCGGACTCGTCGTTCATGAATAATGCGCCCTCTTCTTCTCTTAAGACAAATCCCAGGTTGTGAGAGATTCTTCCCCCTGCCTCTCTATTCCCTTTGTCTACCTCTCACTGGAGACCTTCTAAGGGATTCGAAACTAATCCCAAAGTGCATTCTGTTTCTCTACTTCATTTGGAGCGGTTGTCTCTTGTTAGTCAAAGACAACCGCACGCAATGAATTAGAGAAAAAGAATGCACTTTGATATTGGACTGGTATTCATTTAGAGGTCCCTAGTGTGAGCAACAAACGCCCAGAAACAAACAAAAGCCAATGAAGGCTCATAGCTCCCGGGCTTTTCTATATTCTGGCACTTCAAAAAGATGAAGCCCTGTGGTGCCCTAATCCTTGTCTACAAATATTTTGCACGTTCCATGTGATTTATATAAGCGCATGGAACCTGCACAATATTTGCAGACATCACATCACTTCAAATGTACTACACGTCTTGGGAGGTCGAATCCGGTTCTCATTAGGGTTCTAAATCGGTACATTTGCCGTCATGTCTCCCCTGTGTGGAAGTTTCTGTGTGGAATTGTCTTGATCCCCATTTACTATACACATGGTGCATCTGCCGGCAACTTACTAGGGGTTCCGAAGCGGTACAGTTATCGTCATTCTTCTCCGCAGAGCCGTTGTCTCTCCCCATGATAGAAGACTGCCTCGCGGAGGAAAATGACGACAAATTTCCCGATTTAGAATCCCTGGTTCCCATCAGTGCTCGGATTTAATCTCAAAATGGAAGTTGCAATTCCGGGAACATTATTTCTCTGAGAGTTGAAGCACCCTGTAAAATTCGAAAATGAGTCCTCTCCATCCCATTATGAGATTACTTTCGAAACATTTATGTTGCCTGAGGCGCTTCTGCTGCGTGCAACATTACTGTCCCCCTGGTAGTAGTCCTCATTTATTTCCAGAGTAGGGCCAATTTCCCCCGATGAGTACTGCTCCGATGCGACTCAATTTCGTTCCCCAATTCCGCAACATTTTGTCTACTTTCCCGGGGGCATGCTGTCATCATTCTTCACATTATTTGCATTTCTCAACCTCGAAATAACGAATTCTCCATGTAGATGACACACATCTATATTAACAAAAAATACAAGACAAAAAATACTACGTCGAAAACAGGAAAGCTGACATGCGCAGGCATTGCTGAAGCGATTACAACATTTAAGAGAACTGTGGTGATTCAGCACAATGATGTTTCTATCCAGAACGAGCAACGAATTGACGGCTACCTCTTTTCATGAAGCTACTCAGTTGCTTGCTAAGCCAATTTATCATTAGCGGGTGGTTTATGTGCATCAAAACATTATTTTACATCGATATCTGAACCTGCCCCCCCTTTATCATCTTGTCTTTTCGACGGCATTGTGGCCTGACATTTGATACGCTCTCCCTCGGATTACGCTTTTCCCCCGTCTTGTGCTCGCAACACCCTACTCTTTTCCTATTCACAGAATTACCTAAGTGAGCACAGCAGTAGCGGTTCTAAATCAGTAACTCTCTCGTCATTCTTTCCTGCAGAGCGGTTATCTTATCCCCTGAGAATCAACCGCGCTGCGGAGAAGGATGACGATTAATTTACTGATAAAGAATTGTTTAATAACAGCGACTAGGCACAGGAAAAGGCTTCAAGAATAATGCTAGATTATATTTCACCCAGGAACACATTCTCGGATTCAGTAATCGCCTTTGGGGCTACCGTACAACAGGCTTTCTGTGTAGGATACGACGAATTTAGGCGATAATCCCATTTTTCGTTCCCTGGTTGGGAGGCTGCGTTACAACGACTCATTCTCTTTGACCTTGTAACAAGAAAGAGCTGCAACATTTGTGAGGTTGGAGAAAAACGGCAGGAGAGAAGAGATTGTGAAAAGAGTGGGAAGGTCCCCCAAGTTCTTGCCTCGCGTATCTCATTTTGCACAACTTCCTTCGGGTGGACGAGTAGAGCGTCTTTGCGCCATAATGGTGAATTGGACGCTTGCGCCGTTAGGGTGCTGACTTTGTCTCATGAAACCTCGCAACTTTTGTGCAGTTGGAGGGGCAGGAGAGAACAAAGATTGCGGTGAAATGAGGGGAAGGTACCCTTTCCAAGTGCTCTCGGACTTCTTGGCCCTCACATAACTCACTTTGCACACCTTCAACGACAAGTCCGCCTTTGACCTTTGCGCCAGAATTGGAAATGGACGCTTGCGCAGTTTCAGTTTCGAAAACGAAAGTGTCCATTTCACCATTATGCGTAAATGTCCACTGCAAAATTCCTCCCGGACTTACATCACTTTGCACACTCATCGGCCAGTAAATCATCGAAGTATGCAACGCGTGCAATGTTTCCTAGGTAGACACGAAAGATGAGTTCACGAAAGACTTTGGCCATTTATTTATATATCATGCTTCATATTAGTGTGGGGTATCGAGTACATTAGCAAAAAGACACTAAATCTCGTCTCTGCGTCTCTCATTCACTTCTATCTTGCGCGGTCGTTTTGCTAACAGAATCGAGTGGAATCGAGGGTGTTAGGAAAACGACCGCGCTGGACGAAAGGAGAATAAAAGACGCAGTCAACGACATGTAGTGTCTTTTTTCCTCAATGGAAGCAAAAGACATTTCGTTGTCTGCGTCTTTCATTCTCCTTTCGTCCAGCGCGGTCATTTTCCTAACACCCTCGATTCCACTCGATTCTGTTAGCAAAACGACCGCGCAAGACAGAAGTAAATGAGAGGCGCGGAGACGAGATTTAGTGTCTTTTTGCTAATGTACTCGATACTCCCACACTACTTCATATGACACGGTTTCTAATTCGGTAGTAAAGTACTCGATACTCCCACACTACTTCATATGACACGGTTTCTAATTCGGTAGTAAAGCGCATTTCTCATTTTTCTCATTACCGCGGAATGCGGTTGTCACTGCGTTCGATGGAAAAGTGGATTAGACGAATGACAAATGCTCCTAGCCTCCGATTTATAAAAAAACCCCAACAAATGAATCATGTGAGCGAAGATTCTTATTGCTAGTGACGGGTTTGTTCTCAAGTTTTGGAGGGAGTTCTTTTTTTGAAATCCCATGGGGAAGCTGCCCAAAGGATGAAAAGAATGAGGACTGCACTTTGATTTAGTAATGTCAAAAGACTCATGTAAGCACATATTCGTTTCGTCAAGAAATCGTCCAGCGACGAGTTAAACCATTCTTTCCTGTTTCCCCAAAAACAATGTCTGTCTCGGAGAATGGATAAACACGTATGTGCATGTATATTCTATTCTTGTTAGTGACGGGTTTGTTTTCCATTTTCGATGGGAACTCCGCTTTTTGGGAGTCCCTTGGGCTTGGGAGGCAGAAGAGCATGAAAACCGGCGTTTGTGTGGGTTTTGTTCGGATCTGTTGAATGGCAGGTGCGTATACACAAATGGTTGTGCGTCCCCCCTCAAAATAGAGATCTTGAATCGACTCCCTTTCCTCTAATTGATACCGGGCGGTTGTCTATCTTCTAGGGTGTCGCAATCTGCTCCTGGGAGTCCCGCCGTGGGAGAAATGAGACCACCCTCTTCCCGGGAAGAGATGCAAATGAAGAAAGTACAACGGGAATCCCAGTCATGGCTGTGAGTCCCAATCATCTGTTATTCCTAGCGGTCGTCCCCCACTTCGCAGAGAAGACTGCTAGGGCTGAAGTCTGACGGCTAGAAATGGACGACCATCACTAACGTTCCATGGAGCCATCCATAATTGTCAATCATCTGCTATATACACCCTCATACACCCCCGCTCCAAAATGAGTCTGAGAAAAGGACTGCCCTCCTGAGCCGACTCAAGGTATCTCTCTCTCTCCCCCCCCATATTTCTCTCTGTGAGTATGAGGAGTCATTTCTGTTCCCTCTCCTCCCTCCGACCAGATCTTAATTCAGCCAGCATAGCCGCTTGATTGAGGATGTTTTGGCTATTCGCGTTCGCGCCTACATGTCCATGCCACAAAGTGGCAACAGCCACACTATGTGGACTATCCGGCATGTCACGTCAGCGTCTTTTTGGACAGGCATATTGGACAGGGAGCTTTTGCACAGCGGAGGACATTGTATGGGACTTACTGTATGTACAGTACGGGACCCCATTATTATTATGAGCAAAGGTAAAGGGCACCCATCAAGCGCAAGCGCTGGGGTGGAAAAACTGCTGAACATGAGGAAGTTCGTTGCAGGAGATTCGAGACAGGTGCCCTGTCATTTTCTCCGGTTCTCTATCTCTCAAGGAGGGTGACACATGCACAACTGTGCAAAATTCCATTAGTGAAATTGTGCATATGTCGTTTGCCATAAAATATGTCATCCTCTCAGTTCATGGCTAGCCACTAACTATTCCCGACCCCTGGAAGGATGACACCTTCTGGTGATCAAAAACCATTATGTATTGTGTGGAACCATGAACACTTGTTGCCTGGAAGGTGAGGCTTTGATTACAGAGTGACAGGCGTTCGACAAGTGCTTATTACGCTGCGCGTGATAGATAATCCCGGTAAACAAAACAATAATAGAGGCTCACACCTTGACAGACAACTGCGCTGCGGAGAGGAATGGCGACAAATGTATCGATGTTTAACCCCTTATGCACAAACAGGAAACGAGAAACCAAAATAGACGGACCTGTTCAGTGAGAACTCCTCGATGTTGAACACCTTGGATGCATCGGAGCAGTCGCAGGTTGTGTCAAACCGACTGCACACTAGTAGACCGGAAGGGCACGTGTGCACCTGAACAGTGTTTGGTTATGTTTCACGAAAACGGTCGAGATGCAGGATCAGTGAAACATAACAAAATTCTCATTAATCTGCGACCCCCGTAGTGCATTTGTTGTTCTCATTGTATTCGACCGATATATTTATATGTACTCCCTCCCTACAGCACTATATTACAACTACAAAATCCCTCACAATCAGTCACATATAGACTAAATGATATGGACCGTATGGAGTCATAAAGGGCGAACGTACAGAATGAAAGGTGCGTTTTTCTAGTTATTGTTTGCTTCAAACGTGCCCTTCGTGATACGAAATCGAAATTGCACTTTTTGCCTTCTATATTTGGTCAAGCTTACTAGGCCAGGATCAAGCCGGAACATTTTTGGAAGTTGTGATGCGAGTAGTACACTGATTTCGTACAGCGAGCGACAAGTGACAAACTTTAAAATACATTTTTCAAGATAACATGTTTTTGCATGGTCCAGTTAGACAGCCATTGTTAGTATAGACAGCTTTTCACCACATCCACTATTGTTGCAACCCCAAGTGCTAGACGGCCATTGGGGCAGGAGGCTTTAATGTCAGGGGTTCGAAAACGGTAAATTTGTCACCGTTCTTTTCCGCAGAGCTGCCGCCTAAGAGAGACAGCAGCTCTGCGGAAATGACGACAAATTTACCGATTTAGAATCCCCATTGAATATTCGAGCATTGACAGTTCACTATTGCCTGTTTTGCTCCTTCTTTCTATGGAATGCAGTGCATTCAATGCACGGGACCATGAAGAAAACACGACGACGTGACCAATTGAGCATTTATGAGAGATTATAACTAGCAAGATTGGGCAGTTAGGTGTACCCTTCCGGGTAGGGATCTCTATTTTCCGGACTTCTCACCTCCCCAATCTCTCCCGAGCGGTCGTCTCTCATTTTGATAGACATCTCGGCGGAGATATTATTCATGTAAACGGAACTGAATTAGCTGGTACACATGGCGACTTTTCGTCCTCCTACGCACTCTCTCATTTGCGTGCTATTTCTTCGGTTAGACA
>JACMIF010002531.1:0-10869 GCA_014805445.1 Diplogasteroides magnus | reverse complement strand
ATACCAGAAACTTTCTCCCGCAGCTCAAGAGGTCGCGAAACCAATTCTGGCCGTGATTGTTGATGAGAACCTTACCGGAAATCAAATCAATGCCAAGGTATTTCAATAGTGCTGATTGATTTTTATGACAAATTAATTTTAATGCTTTTTCTTTTTGAACCTTAAATATAAAACAAAATCAATGTAATCATGAAAATCATCCGAAATGGTTATAGATCGCCGAGCTCTTCAAAGCCGCCTCTGAGCCTGTGAGAAAGGAGCTCGATCAGTTTGAGAAGACATTGGACGCTCAGGTATTTTCACGGATCTTCATTTTTCCTTTCATTTAGTTGTTTTATTGTTTTCGTTGTGTTTTTGCAGAGATAACAGATATTATCAACTACAAAAACAATACAAGACTATTTTCAGTACAACAGACTCTACAGCAACGCCTCTTCCTCCCGACGAGTATGTGATTTGAATTTCCCGCAACTTTTAAAATTACCCGAAATTATTGCTCAAATTGAAATTCAGGACGTTCGTCTGTTCGTCGAGCAGCTCAAGACTCTGGACAAGGGCTTCCTGGACAAGGTATCTGACATTTAGAAGGGATTTTTTTTTATAATTGGATTTAATCAATTCTATGACAAAATCTGTAACTAAAGGATTTTCCAGGTCCAAGCCCTCGAATTTTCTGGGGACAAGACAGGCAAGCAGATCGAAGAGGCAGTGGACAAGGAGATCGCAGCGCTTCCCGCCAACCAACAGGTACCGTATCCCGGGTTTCCGTTCGAGAACCTATTTCAATTTTCAAAAAATTCAGGCATTCGCCAAGAGGGCCATTGAAATCTTCGAGGGCGAAGAGGAGAAGATCATTGACAAGGTGATAATTTATTCTGTACGGGCAGAAAATACTGGCTGCTTCGGAGAAGGATGAATGATTTAAATATATTTTTAGTTAGATTTAATGGACTAATGATAATGAATAAGAATTCAATTCAGCTGTACCAGAAACTTTCTCCCGCAGCTCAAGAGGTCGCGAAACCAATTCTGGCCGTGATTGTTGATGAGAACCTTACCGGAAATCAAATCAATGCCAAGGTATTACATAAATGTCGATTTATTTATGTGAGCAATTAATTTTAATGACTTTATTTTTTGACCCTTAAAAATGAAACAAAATCAAAGTAATACTGAAAATACTCCCAATGTCTTTAAGATCGCCGAGCTCTTCAAAGCCGCCTCTGAGCCCGTGAGGAAGGAGCTCGATGAGTTTGAGAAGGCACTGGACGCTCAGGTATTTTCACGCATCATCATTTTTCATTTTTCATCATTTTTATGAATGTTTTCAGTACAACAGACTCTACAGTAACACCTCTTCTTCCCGACGAGTATGTGATTTGAATTTGAAGCAAATTTCAAAATTACCCGAAAATTTTGCTCAAATTGAATTTCAGGACGTTCGTCTGTTCGTCGAGCAGCTCAAGACTCTGGACAAGGGCTTCCTGGACAGAGTATGCTACTCAGGATTTAATTCGAATGTTTGCCACCTGATGCCGCCCTACATTGAGCTGAAAAATTACCGCGTCTTAAATAAAATTCTAGGTCCAAGCCCTCGAATTTTCTGGGGACAAGACCGGCAAGCAGATCGAAGAGGCAGTGGACAAGGAGATCGCAGCGCTTCCCGCCAACCAACAGGTACAGTATCCTGAGATTCTGTTCGAGAAACGATCAACAGATACAATATCTGGGTTTCCATTCGATAACCAATTGAAAATTTTCTCAATTTTCAGGCATTTGCTAAAAGGGCCATTGAAATCTTCGAGGGCAAAGAGGAGAAGATCATTGATAAGGTGCGAAAATATTCTGTAGGAGAAGAAATTGCTTATTGTTTCTGTTTCTGATCCTCCGTTCAAAAGTTTGCGATAAAATGAGTAAGAATTGATTTCAGCTGTACCAGAAACTTTCTCCCGCAGCTCAAGAGGTCGCAAAACCAATTCTGGCCGTGATTGTTGATGAGAACGTTACTGGAAATCAGATCAATGCCAAGGTATTTCGTTAATGCTGATCGATTCAGATGAGAAATTATTTTTAATGACTTTGTTTTTGAGCCTTCAAAAAAACAAAGTGAAAATAATACTGAAAATCATCCTTAATCCTTATAGATCGCCGAGCTCTTCAAAGCTGCATCTGAGCCGGTGAGGAAGGAGCTCGATGAGTTTGAGAAGACATTAGACGCTAAGGTATTTTCTTTTCTTTGCTCAAATATTTTTTATCTTTGATTCCAAATACTATGTAATTAATATCGCACTCGTTCATGCGAAGCAATGGAATGCCCAAACGGAATGAATTAAATTAATAGCACAAAAATTGAAGAGTTCATTGCGTTTTTCGCACTGAAACGAGAGATTATCAAAACAAATAAAAACAATAAAAAATACAAACTTATCTTTTTTAGTACGGCGCACTCTACGCATAAAGGACGAGAATTGATGATGAATTTCGAAATATTTATGTCTAATTCGTGTTCATTCTGATGAATAAATTTTGTTGATATTTTTTGTGTACCCGATGGTTTTCGATAACTGATATGTACACACGACATAAGGAGTCGTTTGAGAAGGATCTGGTTGCACTGAGTAATGACTAGGGAACAAATTATGGACTGACTCTTGTCTGTGTTCTCATTCGACCGGTCGTCTATGGTGCGAGAGAGAGAATGACTCACCGGTGCGCACGGACGAAAATCAGTCCATAAGTCGTTCCCTAGTAATGATGAGAAGGTCTGGTTGTTGTTGAGACATCTCTCTGACAAGATGGACAAGCAGTACAGAAACCACATTCTGCTCAAGAATGTCAACGACCGGAACCTTGATTCCACCATGAAGACAATCAGATTGTTATTCGATGAGGAGAAGTCACTGATTGCGCGGAGATTAGAAGTCTTCTACCTGAAGAATAAAATGAAGAAGAAGATCTCTGATCATTCGCGACTACTGTGAACAAAGTAGTGGACTCAACTGAACAAGAAATACTGACTAAATAAAGGTTATCACGGCAGAAGTAGACCTCCTCATTGACAAGTAAACGCCTATAGTAACAGCAATAAGTGAACTAGCCCACTCATTCTAGTTCATTGAGCCGCTCGACTCGGTCTATCATGAAATGAGCTCAAAAATTTGGTCAGCTCTATTTTGGAAGCTGTTTGGAGATTGGAGCGGAGGAGGCACAGCCTAATTTAGCCTCCTCCACTACACGGAGGCACACTCGAATGAATGTACATACATACCGAAGCAAGGGTGGAATTATTTGAACGCAGCTATCCAAACAACACACAAATCCGCACAGGACGAACGATATGACGCATGTGTACCCAAAAACAACAAAATACTTTATCGTCCCACCTCTCCATCGGTCATTCGTCTATGACAACAAATAGTGGAGCGATCTGCTCCAATGCATGAAAACACACTCCCTTCTCTCGTTCTCCGACCTTGCAGTTGGCGAGATAGCACGTGGTTTGCGGAGAGTTCTTGCGAACGGGATGGATCAAAAAGTATTCTCGCTGGAACATGCGTCATATCGTTCGTCCTGTGCGGTAGTGAGACATAGAATTGTGTGTTGGGACGCAGCGTTCGAATAAACAAATCCGTATATAAGGAGACGTGAGGAATAGCATGGCACCAGCTCGAAAAGCTTCGACTTTACAAGCTTTACAAGGGTTGTACATTTTATAATATTGAAATAATTTCAAAACTATTGTTTTAGCATGTACCGTCTCTCTGCCATGTCTGCCCTGTTCGCATATGCGGCCAATGCTTCTCCCTTGCCCCAAGGAGTACGAGATTTTAGCGTCCCGCAACGAATTTGCTCACCCTGAAATTCAGGATGACGCTCGTCAGATCTTCGAACAGTTCAAGTCACTGGACAAGGGCTTCCTTGATAGAGTATGTGGCGTTTTGAAGAAATAGAGATTGTCTCCCTTGTATGTTAGCTTTTGACACGAGGTCTACTATTGGATTATGGAACAGAAAAAGTCAGATTTTGTAAAAGCTTATCATATTTTTATTAATCATATTAGAAAATTGTACAAAGTGATAGAGAGCATATTATAAATATTAAAAATATAACCATTTCAAGATCCATGCCATCATCAACGTTGTGGACAAGAACCACAAGGAGATCGAAGAGGCGGTGGACGAGGAAATTGCAGCGCTTCCCGCCAACCAACAGGTACAGTATCCTGAGGTTCTGTTTGAGAGATAAATGCCTCACATCATCGTATGCTGATCATATTTTTTGAAAAAAATATAAATTTCTCAATTTCTTTCAGGCAACCGCGAAGAAGGTCGTCGACTACTTCGAGTCCGAGAAAAAGAAGACAATTGAGAAGGTGTGAATTTATTCAGTACGAGAAGAAAATAATGTGGAATTTTGTGCACACAAATGAGAAAAGAAAACAAATGTTCAAAAAATTCCAGCCACATTCAACTGTTCATTTTACGTTATAAGAAGCAGAAGAATGATCAAATTATGTAAGAAATGATTGCAGCTGTACCTGACTCTTTCTCCGGCAGCTCAAAATGTCGCCAAACAAATCCAGGCTGCTACTGCTGATGAGAACCTGTCCGGTCAACAGATCGCCGCCAAGGTATTTCATCATTTAAAATTTTCTACAGTAATCCAAAAAGTCATAGTAATGGTGATTGAGGCGATTTCATATTGAAAATTAATTTTAAAATTGTCCCCAAATTCAAACTATGTTCTGCTTACATAATACATATCTTTTAAAATAGCCGCTTTCGTCATAAGACGTGTTGGTAAATTATTTAAATGAGTGACGATTGATTGCAGCTGAATCAGACTCTTTCTCCCGCAGCTCAGGATGCCGCCAAGCAAATCACGGACGCTACTTCTGGTGATAACCTGACTGGACAACAGATCGCAGCCAGGGTATTCCATCATTAAATATAAATTCTACCGTAATCCAAACAATCGTCGTGAAAGTTCAAGTGATTTCAGATCGGCGAAATCTTCAACGCGGCCTCTGAGTCGGTGAGTAAGTAGTTGCAGGAGGCGCTGAAAAAACTGGACGCTCAGGTATTTGGGAACGGAATGTTTGGATGAGTATCCAGAAGTTAATCAAATAAATAGATCGCGCGCTGTTATGCATCCTAACCGAGTCTGTGTCTCTCTGATGCACAGACGTGATTTAGCATATGTTTCACCCAACTATTATACTTATAAGAAATGAGATTCTGAGCAACAGTTCAGGTGGTATGCACAATAAAAACGCGTTGTAAATCTATTGGCTCAACCTAAAATTCAGGTCAACATTCGTCGGATCTTCAAGCAGATCATGAAGCTGGACACGGGCTTCCTGGACAGAGTGTGTATCATTTTGAAGGATTGCGTTTGTCTACGTTTTGCCGAAGCAGTAGATGCACTGATTTCTTGAAAAAAATCATTAAAGCATAGCATTAATTATATTAAATATTTTTGAAACAATTCCAGACCCATGCCATCGTCAATGTTGTGGACAAGACCCACAAGGAAATAGAAGATGCAGTGGACAAGGAGATCGCAGCGCTTCCCGCCAACCAACAGGTACAGTATCCTGAGCTTCCGTTTGAGAGATACCGAGATCTAATCAACAGTATTATATTCTTAATTTCCAGACAATCGCCAAGAAGATCGTCGAATTCTTGGAATTCGAGAAGAAGAAAATCATAGAAAAGGTTCAAATTTGTTCAGTAAATACTGTGACAGTTTAATTGCAGCTGAATCAGACTCTTTCTCCAGCAGCTCAGGATGTCGCCAAACAAATCACAGCTGCAACTGCTGATGACAATATGACTGGACAACAGATCGCCGCCAAGGTATTTCATCATTTAATATTTTCTACAGTAATCTAAACAATCGTCGCGAGAGTTCATGTGATTTCAGATAGGCGAACTCTTCAACGGGGCTTCAGGCTCTGTGAGGAAGGAGCTGGAGGAAGTGCAGAAAAAACTGGATGCTGAGGTTTTTTGGTTTTATTTTCGTTAATAGTTTGTATATTTTTTCCTATTACTATGTTAGTTCCAGCAGTAGTAAACGAGGTTGGGGACCCCGGCCCCCTTAACTCTAATCACCTTTTTCACTGGATCATTTTCAGTACGGCGCACTTTTCGCATAAAGGATATGAGGGGACGACGAATTTTCGATATATTTATGTCTAATTCGTGTTTTATTCCGATGAATAAATTTTTGTTGATATTTGCCATAATTCGCTTATACAATTGAAATTCGGGAAGATGAAACCATCGACTTAAAAATTATGATGGCCCATGTTCAATGTAAGGTTGCGGAGGACCAACTGTATAGTGGAATCTTAGCATTACTTTTAAAATAAAAAAAATATTAAAATAAATTTAATCAAGCGATTGTTTGAACGGGCCCTTTGCAGTAAAAAAAATGCAGAAGATTAGCCGAACGTTTGACGAGAATGATTTTCTCGCACCGAGACGAGTCGAATATGCTTTTTATGGTTTTATGCGATTTTAGCTTTTTTTGCGGATTACTAAAATGATATTGTGGGTAGGTTACGGTAAACAAGAATACATTTTTTGGAATTCTCATGGTCGATTACCTCCCCATGGTGTAAATGGAGCCGATTGGAGCGTTTTGAAATTTTTGGGTTGGTTGCTGTATGATTACGGTAGCTCGGTTACGGTAGTGAAGATTATGGTTGAAGTTGTCTCGTCGAGTACTATCCATTGGTTTTGTTTTGAGTCTATAGGACAACGTTGAAGGGGTGTTTTAGCGAAGAGTGACCGACGGACAAACCTCCGCAGTGACAGACATTAGCACTTTTTAGATACATATAAGGCAATTTTTCACAGGGGACAATTGTGCATAAAGCGTTCAGGAATGCGTCCAACATACCAACAACTAACAGTTTATTTCATGATTGTCAAGCCGTATTTCCTTTAGAAAGTAGCAATGACGGGAGACAGGGGATTGGCGGCGATTGCAGCGCTGAACGACCCACTGGCCTCGATGATGGGCCATATGAGTTGGAGGCCGAACTGTAAAATTCTGTCTTCTTTAAGAAAAAAAACAATTTCTTGGGTCATATTGTGATTTTTCTTATTAAAAATTTGCACTGTTAACGTTACATGTGTTTTTGGTGTTCGGGTTGTGATCAAACATTGTAGAGAATGCAAATCAAATCCCAAATTTCATTCTGACTCTCTGCTCTCTCTCTCTCATTCGCTCGGCCGTCTCCAATTTATAGAGACGACCAAGCGATGGAGAATATAAGGTGACGGAATGAACTTTTGGATTTTATTTGCCTTCAGTAAACTATTGCATTCCTTACCTTGAAGATGACCTCAATCATCCCAATTCCGATTTCCTGTTGCATCTTCTCGGGTGCTTCCTCGAGCAGCTTATTGGCCTGTAATAAAATATTTGCATTTCTTATAGACTTTGAAAAAAGTAATGATCTCTTATATCATTAAGAAAATTACAAATTGCATACGAAAGTGTTGAGAAGACTGATAAGACTAATAAAATATGCGATCATTGAAAATTAGGGAACGGAATGCAAGCAGAAGTGCACATTTCTGTCGTCTAATTCCCTCGGAGCGGTTGTCCATCACGTCAGAGAGATAACCGCTTCGAGGGAATTAGCCGAAAGAAATGTGCACTTCTGCTGGTTTCCCTACTAATAATAGTTGCGGTATGATAAGAAGATTGCCTGCTCGTTGATTTGCTTGACCGGGATGTCGTAGTTGGCGGCGAGCGCCATAATCTTGTTCATCACTGCCTGGGCATCGGAAGACATTTGAGGGATTATGTCCTTAATCTGGAAATAATGCAGCAAATATCTCTGCTTGTACATACCAGGGTGTTATAATCGGTAAATTTCTCGTCATTCTTCTCGGGAGAGCGGTTTTCTCATTTTCTGATTCACCACAGCGCTCCGGAGAAAAATGGCGACAAATTTACCGATTTAGAACCCCTAATATTATTTCCGTGTGAAGAACAAGATAAAAATTATTTGGTAAATAAACATGCCATCTGCTCGAATTCCTTTATCTTCTTCTCAAAGAAGGCGAGAACTCTGTTTACGCGAACCTTTAAGTTGATGAATATTGCTTCCCGAACGCAAAATAAGGTCACTGTACCTGGTGGTCAGCATGGAGCTTCGCGATCTCGGCGGTGATTTCATTGTACATCTGGTTTGTGGTCTTTCTGTCATCTCGAGGATTTTGTTGGCCTGGATTTTTATTAATAAACGTTTTCCCCATCCTTCATAGGGAATTTATTATATGTTCACTGAGACCCTCTCCAGAAATCCTTACCCTCTCCAGAAAGGCCTTGTCAAGGTTCTTGATGTCATCGAAGATGCCGCGGTATTCCTTAACAACAAATATCGCGGAGCCTACCATGTTTGGCTACAACTATGATTTTTGAATTAGACACCGTGAATCGGCGCTCGAAGTTCATTCCATTTCTCTAACTCGCTGTTGAGCGGTTCCCTATAATCTGCAATAGACAACCGCTCGACAATGAGTTCTAAGATAAGGAATGCACGTCGAGAGCCGGTTCACGGTCCCTAATTAGAATAGCCAAATAGGCCGAGTCGTTTTGTTTGTGTTAGAGAAGAGAAGTAGAGAATTCATCCGGACCCCGTTTCCTGACTCCTCTATCCCAAGCTATTGAATGAGCAGAGAGGAAGTGTTGGTCACAGGCTCCTTCCGCAGGGTTTCATTAATTTCTCACTCACCTCTGGAAGGCCGGACGTGTTGAATGTACCAATCCCGCCGAATGACGCATCATGATCATTCTTAAATTGTATTTTTAAAATGTTTTCGAAAATAAAATAAAATGAAATTTACAATAAGCTGGATGGAAGGAGCAGCTTCCATAACGGATGAGAGTGGGTTGGCTGCGATCGGACCATCGAACGATCCGCTGGCCTTGATGATGGGCATAAGGAATTGGAGGCCGAACTGCAATTTATTTATTTATTTATTATTTTAAACATTAAAATGTTTTGAATAGATCCTCATTTTTAGACAAAGGGTGTCCCCCATACCTTGGCTATAACCTCAATCATTGCAACGCCAATCTCCTGTTGCACCTTCTCAGGCGATTCCTGGATCAGCTTGTTGGTCTGTAATGTTGATATTCTATGGGCTTCTTCGGGGTGGTTAAAGACTCCCCAAAACTATCAACAGTTCGTTGGTACCTGCTCGTTAAGTTGCTTGATGGGAAGGTCGTCGCTTGTAAAGAGCACGACGATCTTATTCATCACAGCCTGGGCCTCTGCAGACATTTGAGGGATCTTGTCCTTGATCTGCAAACGGGCGACACTAGTATGCCGCATACTGTATGCGGCCTGATATAAAGTCGCATTTGCCGCTAACTCTTAGCTATTTTGTTGTCTGATCAAGTTGCATATTTTGATTTTCATCCAAACTAGGGGTAATTCTAAATCGGTAAATTTATCGTCATTCTTCTCCGTAGAGCGGTTGTGTATCAGAGAGATGGATTACCGCGCTCTGGAGATAATGACGATACCGATTTAGAACCGCTAGTCCCAACTGAGTTTGTTCCGCAGGCAAAACTACACACTTTGCTTATGGTAACCTGCATATTTAGCAGTGCAAACGATGTCAGGGCGCACACATATAATATAAGTGCGTTCGGCAAAGGTTCACCACACATGTGGCCAAGTTGCAGCCATGTCACGGATTCGGCCAATTTTTTTATATGTGATATCCAAAGTAGTCTAAAGAATGCCTGATAAGTTTGAGACCCCAATTTTGCCTCATCGTCGAGGAAAAAATTCCGAAAGTTGAGGAGTTGGCCCATGGTCGCGCACTATAGTGATCACACTGTCGATCATAACTTGCACAAGAGTCCATATTTTTTGAATTTCTCATTTTTTTCATCTTGCTCTCAACGAACCGGTTCTAAATCGTTTTTTGGTTGTAGACTTTCATGGGCTATTGAAGGAGTTATGCTCACCAGTGTTGAAAAGTTGTCGATCTCCAGAGCATTCATTTGCTCACCACCGGACAAATTTCAGTGGAAGAAGCATCGAATTCCCTTCAAAAAGATGTGCTAACGATTTTTGTAGTCCTTTCCAGGAGTACTTTTTCACCCACAAAACCGTTTTAGGGTTTGAGCACTTTCAGGGACCTCATGAGAGGTCGCTGGTTCGAATCCCGCCGAAAACAAACATCTTTTGCACTATTTATTTGAAACATTCAGAAGAAGTGAATCACCGGTCTGTGGGTAACTGCTGTACTACCAAGTATCAAAGTTTACTGCATTTGAGCCCGATCGAAACAACTTGACAAAGTAGGCACAGAGGGGGCCGTTCATGGTCCGTTCTTATAAATACCGTGTCTTAATTATTGAAGTTATAGCAAAACGGACTTCGGATTCGAGATCTACGGGGTCGATTTACCCTAAAACCAAGTTTTCAGCCAATTCACAGATCAAAGTTGAGATTATGTGACTGGTGCACCCTGACAAAAGATATCATATATTATATGTTTATCCATTCGCATAATGTGGGGGGAGGGGCACGCAGATGTTATTTGCGTTGCTGATCTTGAAATAGTCCAGTAGCGAATGGTTTGACCCGTCGTTGAAGCGATTTCTCGGGTGTGCTCAATCTCTAATATCTGAATTGGAAATAATTACACTTTCATGAAGAGAACTAATTTTATTTACGAAAATAGATACATTGGGAGAATTAGTACAGATCGGAAGTCCGAGAAAAAGTGATGTCCGATGACACCATGTTTTTTCGACGGGAATCGATACATACGGTCAAAATAAGCATCTTTTCTTAGTAACACTTCTTCTGAATGTTTCAAATAAATA
>JACMIF010002530.1:0-12254 GCA_014805445.1 Diplogasteroides magnus | reverse complement strand
AAAAAAGTGAGGCAAATCTGACCCAGCCCAAGCCCATTCTGACCCAATGAACTACCGTACCTGGACAGCCCTTGCCATGTTGGAGAGAGTGGTGTCCTCAGAGGTTCCAGAGGGCTGCGATCCCTCCCCGGAATCGTGTTCCCTGTCCACGAGATGGTATCTGAAGAGAAGGATTACGGTGACTCAAGTGTCATACTGTAAGTACAGAAGGACTACCACAGAATCGTTCATACGGTACGAAAAATTCCCACACTGTCACTCACCTCGCTCTGAACGCCACCAGATGCGCGTAGTACGCGGGCGCCGGGATGGAGACGGAGCGCGTGCAGCGCACGTACGTGTGACACATCTGTAAGGAATGTCATTCATCATCTTCCTGACCCAGCATCTGCCCTGACGAATTCTTACAGTATGCACATAGAAGACTATTGGAATTAGTACAAGCTGCAATCCTAGAACGCCCCCAACAATAACCATTCACATTCGTGCATATTTTCTTTTACATGTCAATGTTTATGATTCAATTGCCAGAATCCAATTGGCTGGTAATAAAATCACAACATTTTACATCCTACTGCTTCCCCAATCCACGGGGTGAATGAAGTGCAAAGGTGCAAGGCATCTCACCATGATCACCCTAATTATCGTATCCACAGACTATCGTATGCCTAGACTACTGTACCTGGTAGGTGAGCTGCTGCAGTTCGTCGGCAGTCAGGCCGTTGTCGTCCCACAGCACGTGGTAGTGGGAGGGTCGAGAGGTTCCCTGAAATAACGTAATACATCATATGATTGGCACATAGTAAGGCCATAGCTACCGTAACCTTTCGATACATTATACAATAAACTTCACAGATGTTGTGTATCTAGGTCAAAACTACCGTAATACTCAATCTGCCGTACCTGTATTCCAGCGTGGGAGCAGAGGTAGAAGTCGAACTCGGTGGGATGAGTGATACCCACGTCCACAGTCGTGCCGGGAGGAATGTTGAAGGCCTTGCCGACCTGCAGGGAATCATTCGATATTAGGATACTGGAATTCCTATTGAAATTCATTAAGAATTTCCAAACTTGGGAGATTCGTGTGACACCCTACGCACTCATTGAAAAACAAGAATTCACGTGGCTGATTTCTCTGTTTACCGTAAAACCAACCAAATGATACCGTACTATGCCCTCAGCTACCGTACTCCCCACCCTACCAGTCAAAACGACAGTATACCTGATCCTTCTTGTCGACAGCGAAGAGCCTCGTGTGGTGTCTCTTCTGCACGGCAATGAAGGTGATGCCCGGCTGGTAGCCCCTCTCCAACATCATGCACGCCTCTCTCATTGCGCGCAGCTCGTACTGCAGCACCTGCAAAGTCGAGAGGGTTTCGGTAAGCATCGTTTCAGGAACCTTCATAGGGGATTACTGGAATGAGAATTACTGTAAGTATCGTTCCATGAGCCATAATGATCAATCTACAAGTTATATTCCGAAAAGGGAAGGATACTATTACTGCTACTATGGGTTCAGTTACACTATACGTGAAGCGTAACTGCGCCGGGTTTAAAAGGTCTACTGCGTGAAAGGCGATCTTACATTGAAGAACTGTCCCTCGCTCACTCCGTCCCTGTACACAATGATGCGCGCCGGCTTGAAGCGGGTGTTCCTGGAAAAACATCTTTTTTTAAATAAATAATAACAATTAAATTCTAAAACATTATTAGAAGAACGAGATGCCAGCGCTTTTACACGGTTGTGAATGAAGTCTAGGCGGATCTATGCACCAAGCCTTTCATAATTAGCGAGTTCTGTGAACCCCGCAATAACTACCAGTGTAGCGGGTTTTTTTGGAAAATTAACAAATTCGATTTTTATATTGCCGGCAAATTTATGTTTCACAGCGGGCATTTCACCCAGATGCTTTAGGATGCACCAATATTTTCATGGTATACAACTAAAACCAACCTGTAGAACTGGACGAGGAGCTCGCGCACCATGTAAGTCAGGTCAGTGATGATCTCCTGCAAAATAAGTACCGTCAGTCACCGGACTCGAACCCGACACCTTCCGGGTGATAGCTGCCCTAGCCATTTGTCACTCGGCCACTCTCTACTCACCTGACGATGCTGCTGGACGCGGACGGTGGCGGCGTAGCGGGAAGGATGGGCGTCCATGGAGCCGACAACGGCGGCGATCGACGGTTTGCGAGAATCTCCTAGGGGAATTTAATTATAATTCATTCTTTTTCGATGGGAGTCATAGGATTTTCGAAGGTCATTGACAGAATGAGCAATTGCGATAAGCTCCCGTAGAATAGCAAACGTCTCTCTGTCACTGCCAATTGCGGTGACAGACGCAATATTATGTGATCAATAGCCTGCAGCGACTATTGATAACTACTCATAACCAGCTTGAGCCACAAGCAACGGACTAAATTCTACACGTCAGTTGAAGGAATTATTGAACTTGCAAATATTTCCCCAAGAATTATTCCACCATTGCAACAAAAAATCAGCTGGATCCCGTATTGTGCTTTGAATGTCTGTCAACTATAACTGCGCTATGACATTGCGTCATATGTCTTTGTCCTATCTCCCTGTTTAACTGTCAAATCAACACATGTCGGCAAGTGGCTACTGAAAGTCAGGTCAGATCTGCAATTGCCACACTGTCAAATGCCATTGTGCAACTGTCAATTCAATTCCTACCGGCAGGCGGATGTGTGATGTCGCAGCCGAGGAAGATAACGGGCTCGTTGAAGACGCGCGGCCTCACGTTGGGCAGCAGGATCGAGTTGACGCCACCCAACTTCACGTTCATCTGTAAAAAACATTATACCGTAATCAGGGAAATAAGTCAGTTCGCAATCGATCGTAATTGATGTATGCCCAAAAGAGGCTTGACTGCCGTAATACCGTAGAGAGATAGCGTAACCTAGACAAGACTACCGTACCTTGAGACAGAGGTTGGAGAGGGTCTGCGGTGTGGTCTTGATGACGTTCTTCGCCTGGACGCACTGTGTGGCGATACCGAGCACTGTGTCGCCCACTCGCTTCACCTCGGCTGAAAGAGAAATATAATGTTTTAATAATAAATACAATGCTATTTTTAAACGTTTTTAAGTCAAATTGTTAACTATTTTCATTAAAAAGGTGTCCTAAAGTGAGCACCCTCTATCAAACTCGTTCAGTTATATCATCTTGCAAAAACATAAAAGCAATTGGATCGGCTGTTGCAATATTGGTATTATCCTTGTTCCGACCTTGTTCCGTGGGACCATCGGAGCAAGCATAGACAACCAACTATATGCTCTCACTGAAACACAACACCCCCGGTTTTCTAATCATTTGCTCGTGTGCATCGATAGATACTTACCGTACACCGGCGTCTTTCCGGGCAGGACAACGCAGACTAGCTGTATTCCAGAGAAAGACTGCTTGAGGTACTTGAACATCGGCTCCACCTGGTCCACACCCACTGCGTACCTGCAGGGCAACACATACATATATATTGTTTCGATATGAACCTGTCGGTTTGCCGCCACTCAACTACGTTTAGTGCTAAAACTTTTCCTTCATGCGCTTCCTCAACCTCATCAGCGAGAAAACAACATAATTAAATTCATATATCACCACATTCCTGCGCCAATCATCCATCCCCAGTACAGTATCCCCGTACGACTACCGTAACCCTACAGTACCCTTCCATCTACTGTAACCCACTCACTTGCAGAAGCAGGGCTGTCCGATGATGGGCATGCCCGCATCGTTCGATATTCTCTGCAGCTGCGTCGTGAACATCCTCAGGTCGTTCTCCTTCACGTGCTGCTGCTGTGCGAAGCACGCGATCGCCCACACCTGAACACATAAGAGTTACGATAAGTACGTCGGGTCAATGCGAGTACGGTGGGACAGCAAGATCATTACGGTAAGCCAACCAGTGACATGATGATTATTGTGATCTCTTGTAGGGTACACAGAGTAGAATAAATTCCCAATATGCTCGTTAGAATAAATTCCCAACATTAACCACTTCGTGAGACCTATTTCAGCCTAGTTGACGTTTTTCACGGGTTTTTAAGTAACCCTATCAATTCGTTCACCTTGACTTCGATTCCCGTGTGGAACTGCTTGCCGCGCATGTCCCAGACTCCCTGGTTGGGCAGCGCGGTCGCCTTGGTGCGGCCTCCGTAGAGCAGCTTGGGCGCCGAGAGCACGCGACCCTTCACCTGAAAGGGGGACACACGGTCAGTAACTGCCAGGATGATCATAAATAAACCTAGTGTAATGAAACGTGCCCCATGTATGAACACACTACATTCAGTATCCAAATGAGTCACAATTTCATCTTGCGAAAGCGTTATATAAGTTCCATCGTTGCTAGCGCATACTCATCGCATCTTTTCATCGTGTGGCGGAAAACTACGAGGAATACTATTCCTCGGAAAAGTGCTATAGCATACGACACTTTCATCATTCGCGAGACGTTCCAACTATTGAAATCATCGTCATTCTTTGACAAAGAATCAACTCGTTTCTTACTCCTACAGTATACCTTGATTTTCAGGGTAATGATGAATTTTAAATTTTAATTTTAAAAACAAACCTCAGTCATCTGCGGGTTGATGGCGATGCCGAACTCGTGCGCGAACGGATCGTTCGAGAACTCGGCCTTCCTGACCAGATTGGAGATCTCCCTCTCCCTCTCGGGCGCCGAACGAGCAGTCGCCTGCACATCAATCCATTAGGATACTGTAGTAAGGAAATCGTGGTGGGAACCAAGAACAGTCAGACTAGTGTATCCCCCAGTACTCTACGAACGTGCAGCTGCACATTAATCGATAAGGGTACTATAGGGGGCCACAGCCATATCATGTTAGGAGAAAGTCAATGCGTAAAGAACAAATTACAAAAATGGCCATGTGATTCGCCGTTTCACAGACAGCATAAACATGGAAAATCAGTCAGCAGATGCTATTTTAAATCCTAAAATGAGTGACAACCATCTTAGGGTCTAAAATAGCCAGTAGTAGAAGTGCATTGAGCTACCGTATCCCTATAATTCCCTCTAATAGTCAGACAGGGTGATTCACCTTGATCATGGTGGAGGTCTGGGTGTCCGTGAGCTTCTTGATGCATCGCTGTCCGGGCACGATGTTGCAGACCTCGGGCGGCAGATACGTGTGCTTCTGCTCCTGGCCGACCTGTAATCAGGGACAGCGTGAGCTACAGTAACCGAAGAGAATCGTGATGAGAAACAGGAGTTTTCTACGACAATAGCCAAGTTACCATGGATTGGCAAAAGTATAAACTTCTAGTACGACTTGCTACTGATGAGGAGTTCCAGGTGATTTCTGCCCACCAAAGCCTTTTATCTCTAGTGGACTTTAGAATAAACCGCTACGAACTGCGGCACGTATAATATAAAACAAATACAATATTTCAGCACTATCGGGAAAGCCCGTTCCCAGAGGCAGTACCGAACCACTAAATACAGCCTATTGCATTGCAGTACTACAGTACCCAATTACAGTAGTGCTACAGTACCTGGAGACATGGCAGATGGGGGTACTTCAGCTGGATGCGGTACTTGTCGTAGAAGTACTTGGCCACCGTGCACTCGATCGTCTGTCCCGTCTCCAGTTGCAGAGGGAACCTGAATTTAATTATTATTTCTATTTTATTATCCTTAAATCATTTTATTCGTCCAAGTACCACTTTGAAACCCGCTACTCAAGCCCAAATCACTTTAACACTTCTTTACAGACAGCTGAATTCACATAAACCCCATGCATTCAAGTCTTCATATTTATACAAATGCAGCAGATCAAAATCAACACGTTCGAGCGGATGCACGACATTTTTGAACCGGCGTTTTTGAACCCGACATTTTTGAATCGGCGTTTTTGAACCCGACATTTTTGAACCCGACATTTTTGAACCAGACAAGATTCCCATATAAGCATTTCCGTTGAACGTATGTCCCATCTATGATATGGATAATGATTACTAGGAGTAGTATAGATTTACTGAATACCAAGTTGAGAATCATATCCAACCTCAACAGAAATATGAGAATCTTGTCTCGTTCAAAAATGTCGGGTTCAAAAACGCCGGTTCAAAAATGTCGTGCATCCGTTCCAGCCGGCTCTGGTTTCTTGCTTGATATACAATTATTCCCATCTCCGTATCTGTACGAGTCTTCCCCTGTGTCGCTAGGCTACCATACCCACTGAATATCACAGAACGAATCATTGCGGGATTCACATCAGTCTGTGCATTTTGATTGTTAAAATATTGTATTATACGGAATTAACGCAGAAGTACAAATTAGCTCGCCTTTCCAAATCATCACGTTTATAGATAATCTGGTGAACAAAATCAGCATGTTTCTAGGAAGTTGCAACGACAGCATTAGAACAAATTTTTTTCGTTTGTTCTTATCGCACTACCGTATCCCAAACCTTATCCCTCAGGGAGATCGTTACAGGAGTCAACAACTCACGTCTGTGTCTGTGCGGGTCTCCTGGTCACATTGCACACTCTGTACTTCCTCCTCATCGCTCCACAGTGCGTGATCTCGATCTTGAGGCCTCTGCAATTCATTCAATCAGTAATGTTAACCATTAGCGACGCAAAATCAACAGATCGTAACTGCACATCTATTGGGGGGGGGGGCATTCCAACAAGTCATAACTGCACTAATATCAGATTGAAGGACGTGTACAACGCATCATTGAGCAAGCAACAACCTAGTCTATAATAACCCCGTGTTGCAGCCAATAAACATGATTCAGGTTAAATAACCATTTTTTCAAACACAACTAAATTCAACCAAAGCTGTACATACCTGATTTCCTTGGTGAACTTGACTCTCTGTGCATCGGACAGAGCGCGTCTCTCGGCAAGTGCCTGCACGGGCAGCTCGAGCACCTGCAAAGACAATCGATTGATTGAGCTACGGTAATATCCGAGACTCGTCGCAGGAAACCGCCTCACTTACTGTATACCCTGACAACCTCTTGGAGTCTTCAATTTCAGAAAAAAATTACCTCAGCGATGAACTCGATCACGGGCATGGAGCGGTAGAAGGCAGTTGCGGACACTGAAACAATTATCGATTAATTTCGAGCTACCGTAACCCTCGATAAGTGCAGTAACATGCGGCCAAAGTCTCAAACCACACTAGTTATTATGGTTTCATAAGACTCTTGGTGGGAAACTAACTGTATTCAATGATTATGCAAATTCCATTATAGAGACGGTGAAACATAGAACAAACGGGTTGATCTACCGCGAAATTTCAAGGCTACCGTATACCGACGGAAATCGTGGCGAGACTCACCGTCAATGTTGAGCATCATCTTCCACTGCGACGGGCGCACGCTCTGATGAAAACCGAACCACACCTCACGACCTCCTCCCAACTTCGACTCCGTGTGGTACTGGCCGTGCTGAGCGAGCTAAAAGGGGCGAATTACAGTAGCCCCTCCGATAATAAGAGATTACGGTAGGCGATGGCTACCGTACCTGTGCAGGAGGCTGCATGGGTGGAGAGAAGAAGGACCTTCCGACGGGCGTGTACTTCAGAGAGGGCAAGTGACGGAGTATGACGTCCATGGCCTGTCAATTACTTTTTTTAAATATTCATTATACTTTAAATAAAAATTCATGCACCTGTCCAACGAACCGACGCAAATTTCCGACTATTAAAAGCATGTCACTCCATAAAATCACACGGTTTTTTAATGAATTGAAATGACGAAACTTTACTATGGAAAACCTTAAACCATTCCTTTTTAATCCTCACCTGCACTGCCTCGAAGGGCACCTGGCGCACTCTGCCCTCCATCGCATCGTCCAGTGCTGCGAGCGAGACCTGCAATCAATTAATAACCCTCATACAGTAACTTAAAGAATTGATTTCAGGAAATTCCGCATAAGATCCAAAATGGTTAGGAATTCAAAAAAGCTACCATACCTGTCCCATCCACTTGATGACTACGGTGAACTGACGTTCCACTGCGGAGTCGCCGGGCAGAGTCACCTGCAATGAAGAACCAATCAATACTGTTACCTGGCCATGGTATGTTTCACGGGAATTGTAAATAAAAATATGGCATGGGCCATTAATGTTCCTTGCTGCTCTATCAAATTTCATCAACAAAATTCTCTCTAAAAGCAATTACTGAAGAATCCCTTGTTATGCTACCGTACCCCTACCGTATCCCACTCCTCCTGACTACAGTATGCCCACCTCAAACTCGGTCCTCTCCCTTCCAATGGGCAGTGCCTCCTTCGTGTACATGTTCTTCTTGCCGTCGTACACCGGCTTGACGTTGTTGAAGTACTTGGAGAAGGAGCGGATCATCGTTGAGATGATCTCTCTGTAATGGTAAGATCAAACCCTGCTCATTTATGTTTCAAGCACAGTTCATTACAATCCTAGTGATCTCTCGGCAATCATTGGCCCAAAACCGTCTCAAATATGTTTCCATCAACAAAAGTCCTCATTGCCCAGAAAGTACAAACAGCTTCGTTCCCAGTTATACTATTTCATTTTATAAATATATGGTACAGTAGAAGACCATTGACGTTGAGACGGCAATCTTTTAAGTAAGTCTTTTTTTAAGTAATTGCTGTGGCACTAATTGTGCGGGTTTCCCAAGGAAAACGAAATATGTTCGAACCTGTTCACTCTTCTCGGGCACTTGTCCGGCTGCACGTCCACCTGGTAGTGCTGGATGGTCCCGCACGGAATGCGCACCTGAATCAGGGCTACCGTAATCTTTGCAATTATTTTAACGCTTGTCACTTGCAGCGGAATGATTTCAGTGACATAACGACCATTATTTGTATTTAATATTCAGGTTCATTTTCTTTTCACACGCGTTGCGGTCGCGTCGCGTGTCCTGTTCCTCTTGCACTTACCGCAAAGTGATTGGCCCTCAAGAGGATGGCACGTCCCTCCACTCCGTGGTTCGCGCGTCGAGGATGCTGGAACTGTACGCCGTTCGCTCCGGGACCGCCACCGACACTGAAAAAATACACACATTACATTTCTGAATTTATACTCACTTAGCACCAACCCGGTTAATAAATGTTTCATGTAAGAATATAAAAACGATACCACCGACACTGAACAATCAATTCTCAGATTATCTTGCAAATTCATCCAACCCGGTTAATTTAGGCTTCGCGGATGAAATGCAAGACAAGTTTTTACGGGCAGTTATTAGTCTTCAGTGATCTGATTTTTCGCAGCTCTTACAATTAAATGCATTTACCCAGAGTGCCTTTTTTATTTGGGTCCCACAATGCGCCTCTCAACTGCCAGTCATTGAGTTAGCGCAATTTCTCACTTCTCTGGTACGCACCTTTAACCCGGCCAACATAGGTTTCACAGTGATAATAACTATGGTGGCATTTTGACTGAACGATCATTGTCTAGTGTGACACATTTGAAAATACCCCCCCCCTTTTTTATGCCTTAACCAGTAAATCTAGTAAAAATCTTGTGCAGTGTACCAACGAAGTACTATCCACCGCATGTATGTTCGACCCTCGGTGAAGCCTGCTTCTTGCTGTAGAAAATCCCAAACATTGCATTTTGTAACCAAAATTTCGGTATTTTTCCCATATTTTCTTATAAAAAATTCCACGGGATTAGCTAAAGGTAGTTTTATTGTTCACTCGCCAAGGGGCTTTCGAACGATACATAGTAGGATCAAAAACCCCAACGCCGGTCCTGACCATTTCCATGTCAATATGTTTCAGAGCATTATTAATTAATGTTCATGCATAAGTTTATCGATTATTTCTTTTGGGTCATCCAATAAAAACCCTACCACAATACATTATGTGCCAATCAGAAATTGTCCCTTGAACCCGGGTGAACCACAAGTGCGTTATGAACGTTGCGCCGTAATCTTGGAATGGACAACCGCGCCATCATTTTTGTCAGAAACACGGCGCAATAGTCCATTCCACCATAATGGCGCAAATATCCATTGAGCACTTGTCTTCCACCCCTTCATCCCCCCCCCCATCCACTCACTTTCCCATTCCTCCGGGTGCTCCTCCCTGCATGGGCGGTCCTCCTTGACCTGCGGGGACGTCACCTCCGCCGCCTCCGATCGGACCTGCAATGGGAAATCAATTAACCTCTACAGTAATCAATCGATATGCCGCTACATTATACCCCCATCAGGTAACAAGAACTTCATACATATCTAATATTATACTAATCGTTCACTACATGATCGGAGGACTAGAATTACACGAATCACTCAGGGGAGAGACCTCAAACTGCCGGCTATTTGCAACTACCACCACCAAAGCAATAGTAAATTTCCCAACGATATCGATTGGATTACCGCAACCTTGACGGCTACAGTACTCCTACAGTAACCCTCCTCCCACCTCCAGGAGCGAGGCTTCCAGGTCCTCCCGAGTATCCCCCGCCATTACCTCCGCCTCCTCCCATGACTTGCTGCTGTCCCGTGACGAGATCCTGAATCAGGGAGACATTGCAAATTTGGTGGGAAAATTCAAATACTTTAAATTTAGGCGCGAAAATACCTACCGTCTGTCCTGAGGCCATGGCGTGCTGCTGGTTGTTGAGGTACTGTGCTGCATTAGCGGCCATCATCTGAAAAAAATCACGGTTTTTTTTCATCACGGAAAATAATGTTCACTACATTATAGATACTACTAGAGTGTGAGCATTTCATTCCCCCTATTATTAAGTTATGAGGGACATTGTAAGATATGCTCGTATCACTCACTCTAATAGATACAGACTGTAATTTGCAGCACATTTCCATCTCTACTGTGGAAGCAAAATGCTTATAGGTCCCCCGCTTCTGTGAATTTAGACCATTTCATCAGGGCTTATTTCACAATGGCTATGCAACCATGAGTAAACGTGTTATGAAACGCGACTAAATATATCACGGCAATTTCAATTGCAATTGGAAGTGCTTTCCAGCGACCAAACAAAAATCACAATAATCATTAAAGTACGAGTTTAAACTCCCTTCAACCCGGTGGTAACAGCTTGCAAATACGAATGATAAACCCAGTTTTTTCTCAGCATTAATGATTCCTTGTCTCAGATCGCGACTATATTGATAATAATAATACCACTGACGCATAAGATGAGGCGCAAATGATCATGTCCACGTGTGGGCAGGATCCGTGTCAAAATTTCAATTGCGGAGTGACTCCCATACAAATTTTATAATTTGTAGAGTGGATAACGCAAAAATTGATCTGTTTCAACTGCAACAGTTACGCTGGGCGGAGTGCATACGCCATTTTTGACGATTCCGCCCTGTCGTTCCCTTCAACCCGGTGACCTGTGCATACGAATGATAAACCCAGTTTTTTTTTCTCAGCGTTAATCAGTAGTTGTGTCTCAGGTCGTGATAATAATAATAATACCATTGATTATTAAGATGAGGCGCAAATGACCATATTCCACAACAATTCGTAAAATGCACCACTCACCATTCCTCCGTACTGAGCCGCGGCTCCGTCGAACGAGAGCGATTCTGCAAGGATTCGCACATTAGTAAACACATCTCGCCCTCAAGATGAGTACGAATGTCTATATCTGTCTAGCGGAGAAGAAGAAACCTCATCACTTTCCATTCATTCCCTTTTTCAATACAACAAAAATAATGCGCCAAATTCTACTCGATCGCAAAAAAACGAAGATTACGCCTATTTATGGGTACGGAAGACTTGTTGTAACCGTGAAAAGGGGACTGATCTCGTCTCCTTGTCTGTCATAGGAAGGAATAGGGCACGAGGGAATACGGATTAACCGCGGGGCTAACCGTGCCAGAAGGGAAGGTGTGTGTGTGTGTTTATGTGAGACAGGGGATGAGGGACAGGAAATGAAGAGAAGGACAAGAGGATGAGGGATAAACTATAGGCACAGTTCCAATCCCAGAAATGAAATGAAGGAATGTGTGGGCACATTGATAATGATCCGAATGCAGCCGCAGCGTTAGCAGCCCCTGTCTCCCTTATGAACACTACCATGGAACAAGAAGTCACCAGGTTGATTTCATGTTCCAGGTGATTTACTTATAATCGCAAGTCTACCTAAACACTAATCCTCGGGCGTTCTTTTCCTTGTAGTCAACTAAATATGAAAAGAAGTATGTGCTTCATCCATCTCATTGTTGGCTGGGGGCATTATGTGCAGCGGAAGTATTGTGAGGGCTGTGGGTGGGGGGGTGGGGGGGGGTGGGTGG
>JACMIF010002529.1:0-15318 GCA_014805445.1 Diplogasteroides magnus | reverse complement strand
CATGAATGAGAAATCACGCACCGTAGTCACAATCAATTCGTTTTTCTCCTCCTCCCTCGCTACCTCGTTGGTTTCTATCATGAGCGTTTGTGAGCAATATTCCTTTCAAACTCCCCTGGAGCGCGAATTTTCTACTGAATAATTCCTTGCAGATGAACCTAATATCATCGACATGAGTCCATACACGACTCGCTTCACAGCTTACTATAAATTTGTAATGTGAAACAATACCGTGAGAAGTAGCATTGATCCTTTTCAACTACCTTTCTCGCCATACTCGGTCGAGTGAACACCAGCTAATCGATTGCACGCAAAAGGTAGGAATGAGTACATAAAAAATGGAAAAAATATTTGTTGAGGACTACGGAGGTAAGGGCAAGTACCACATGCTCTCAGCTATGGCAAATGAACAGGAAGGTTTGATACTAAGGTTGGCAGTATGACTAAATTTTCGGATATGTTTCACAGCTCTTATAAATATAATTTATATAGCCACGGTGAAACATATCCGAAAATGTAGTCAAACTGCCAACCATATTTGATACTGATATTTTTGGTAGAGACAGAATTGAACGTATGAACAACATGAATGAGAAATCACGCACCGTAGTCACAATCAATTCGTTTTTCTCCTCCTCCCTCGCTACCTCGTTGGTTTCTATCATGGGCGTTTGTGAGCAATATTCCTTTCAAACTCCCCTGGAGCGCGAATTTTCTACTGAATAATTCCTTGCAGATGAACCTAATATCATCGACATGAGTCCATACACGACTCGCTTCACAGCTTACTATAAATTTGTAATGTGAAACAATACCGTGAGAAGTAGCATTGATCCTTTTCAACGACCTTTCTCGCCATACTCGGTCGAGTGAACACCAGCTAATCGATTGCACGCAAAAGGTAGGAATGAGTACATAAAAAATGGAAAAAATATTTGTTGAGGACTACGGAGGTAAGGGCAAGTACCACATGCTCTCAGCTATGGCAAATGAACAGGAAGGTTTGATACTAAGGTTGGCAGTATGACTAAATTTTCTGATATGTTTCACAGCTCTTATAAATATAATTTATATAGCCACGGTGAAACATATCCGAAAATGTAGTCAAACTGCCAACCATATTTGATACTGATATTTTTGGTAGAGACAGAATTGAACGTATGAACAACATGAATGAGAGAAACACCAATGTTCATAATTTCAGAAGGCATTCGGTCTTCTCGGACCTGTATCCGCTCTGATCAGAGCTAAGTGCATACACGGATATCCTGAAGGTCAGATATAATCCTACATTGAATGAAATCAATTTGATTTTTAAATCAAATTGAAAAAAATCAATTTTAAATCAATAGTTAAAACTTGCTACGTTCATTTCACCATCACCATATTACTAAGAGTGGCTCTTCATAGAAATATTCAGGAGCATTGTTCGATCCAGCCTCCGATAAGCACATGCTGTATCACGTCGTATTGTTCCTGGGTAATGGACGGGACATCTCTTACCAAACCACTCTGCTTTTGGCACATCAAAAACACATGGGGGCTTAAGTGCTGAGAAGGCGGATGTCTCAGACTGGCGAGGAACACAGGTAATCAGAAAGCATTGTCTCCCAAAAATGTCTTACCCTACTGACAAACAATTTTATGTTGCATGATTAGTAGAAGAATTACATTATCTTCATTTGTTAACTATTGTTTTTGCATTCGGTCTTCCACATAGAAATTTCTAAGCAATATTATATATATTATTCATATAAAATTTCTTTATTAAAAGTTGAATGTATGCTGAGAAAAAAATCTGATAAATTTTTAGTTTTTATAGAAATTTTTTGGCACTATGCTAGAAGCTATTATGATAAACGCCTTATGTATGATACTTCATGGATAGTTGTTTGCTACGGGTAATATACAGCTTTGATTCACATGACTACAAGATTTTTAGTTCAATACTGGGATCAGAAGGCAGGAAATATTTTGGTTGAGGTGTGGCTAAATCTACAAAGCAGGATTAACCGGTATTGGAAATAAGAGATACTTGGGAACTGTCGAATACAACGATAATAATACAGGAAAATACTTGGCAGTTCTTCGTCACGAGCCGGCGGATTTATTAGTGGTTGATTGATGATTGTTCAGTTGAGGAACCGAATCGACATCTTCTCCTCGATGTCTGTCTTGTCCATAGCCTGAAAAATAGTAGTGTCTGTCTTATATTCGAATTTAAAATACATTTTCGCTTCTAATTCTCTCTTCTTGTATGGGTATGCTCGCTATTTTTCTTTAAAAAAATATCAACTCACCCTGCAGAACTCATCGAATGAGATCTTTCCGTCGTTATCAGCATCGGCCTCCTCGATCGTTCGATCGGCGATCTTGTCCAACTACAAGGGTCATGGTTACCGTAACCATGAGATTCACTTTCTTTCCATTGCATACTGTGACTATAGAGCAATATTTAAAATAGTGAATGATTCAGTAATCAAATTACAGTACGCTCATGACAGTATTCATATCATAATATTACACATTGTGCACCAACTTGATCTGCAGTTATATTGGCGCCGACCATGGAGTTGAGGATGACTTTGAACTCTTCCCGCGTGATGAACCCATTCTTGTTGAGGTCGTACATCATGAAGGCAACTGAATTCATTATTCAGTTCGCGTTATGCACTACCTATGACTTTCTCTGTCAATGCTACCGTATATTCTCTCGTCACCCGGGCCACAATGTTTCAATAATATTATAATAGAGAAATGTCCTTGTCAGCTACAGTAACCTCACATCTGAGCTTCTGCTTGCGGTCGTTTAGGGTGTTTCTTTTCGATCTGTCAATTGGCTGGAAGTATGCGAGGACACGAACGAATTGACGGAAGTTGAGATGCTTGTCGCTCTCACCACTGAAATAGGTATGCCTTTTCATCTTTGATAATAACGTTTTTAGATTAAAGGAAATGTAGCTACAATTTTTTTTAAAACAAAGGTTTCGGTTTCCGAGGTTTGAGTTTCACCTCGACCGACAGTTGCTCAAGTCAGCTGTGTAGTGCAAACTTAATGTTAGTCCAGCAGTAGCAATTCAAGTGGAAACAAAATTGTCCATCGTCAGAGAAATTGCTTGAACAGTGTCCTCTTTATAAACGTTTGATTTGTCGCAAGGCGCTTGCTATTTCTGCTATGCATAGCACTCTCCGGCTACTATCAGTATGCTCGTGTTGTGTTTACATCAGATTTCTCGCCTACTTTCTGTTCCCCTCGTGCAGTGATAGGCTATACAAACGAAAGAGTTCGTTCGATCAATCGAAGCGTCTTAGTGATTCTAATCTTAGCGCAATCTGCTTGAATCTCCCTGCTCGGGGAACATAATAATCCGGTTCTCTCTGATAAGGGGGGAGGACGAGGAGGAAAATGGTTGTCTCGGGATCGGACGGACATCGTCACGAGATTAGAGGACCACGGGAGCATTCGCACCAAGTACGGACATCAGAATTCATTGTACCCAGGGAGAAGAGAGAGAGAGGGGGGGGGATGTACCATGCAGTACGAATACAAAGCTATGAATAGCAGAGGCGAAAGAACTGTCAGATCAAACCATCAGGGAGCAATAAGGGATCAAAGCAAGAAAACTTACGCGAGGGTGAAGAATGCGTCAACGATTCGATCTCCGAGTGGGTTGACAGCCAATTCTGGGACGTTCATCAGGTCATCTCTCTCCAGAAAACCCTGTCCCTTCTTGTCCAGAGACAAGAATCGCGAGTACAAACGCACGATCTGGTTTCGGTTGACTGAAAAGCAATTTTAACGTGAAAATGTTATTTTACTTTGAATGACGGAAAAATTGGAAATTAAAATAACTTTCGAATTGATTTAATGCTCAGAATGCGAGTGATAAACTTCTTATTTAAAGAAATAACAATATTTCAGCTTACACTCAGTCTCCTTGGCAATCTCCTCAATCTCCTCGTCCCGCAGCATCAATGAACTGCTATTACCCATGATTGTTTTCGACCTGAATGAATTGAAGTAAAACCAGCACAAGCGATCGGGCGAATGAAATCGGAGAAATGACGAGTTCGTCAAACGGAGAGGGAGTGAAAAACAAGACGTAGTGAGAGAGTGCGGTCGACGAGTACCAATAATATCTCTCACCGCGCAAACGCATGAATTTGCCTTACTAAATACGATAAGGTGGTAATGGCGACATAATTTATAGGCAAAAAGGATCATAGCCTCAAATTTTTGACGGAAAAGCTTCATCATTCTATATCATTTTGTTTTCTTTGTTCTCGTCCAAGCTTTGACTTTGGGTTCTGGGGATAAAATTCAGGTGAACCGGTGGCTGTTACATTCGACTGTTTTTGGTGAAGGCCTTGCGACTGAAGGTTTTACGAATGAAAGTAGGGTGCGGAAATTCTTTCGTTATTTGATATCATAATTTGTACATCGTCTGCATTTTGCTTTCCTAAAATGTATTTTTCAAAATATTCTTTGATAAAAATTATATATTTGCATGCTATTCACATGATTTCGTACAACTTAGAACTCAACACTTTTCCAGCTGAAGAACAACATGTCATTTATGGCGGGGCCGCCACCAAGTCATTGAGCGGCAATGAGTGTTCATGTACAGTAACGATATGAAATAGATAAATAGTAAATATTTGAGCCCATTATTTTTGCCGTTGTACGTCGATTTCCTAATGTGTATTTGATGTATGTTGCGGTGAAGGGTTCTTCCTCTTCTTCCTCTTCTTCCACCTCTATTTCCTCCTCTCCAATCTTCTTCTCTAATATTTTTCTCATTTCGTCCACTGGACCAAGCGATTTCACGTTATAAATAACCACATCCATTTGTGAATGCAGAACCATCTAAAAAGTAGATATAGTGAATGTTATTTGCTATAACACACACCTGAACGGCTTTCCTTATGCCATCCGCAGTTAGTCCTTCAATTTCCGAGATTTCAAGCCGTTCGATATCTTCTCTGTGAAGTAAAATTAGTAATTGGCCGTCGGTGATTCGGACTGAGCCCATTATCATGGTATCTTTGCCAACTTCTGAAGAATAAATATTGCAAGTATGAATTAGAGAAAATATCAGCTCGCCTTTCAAGAAACGTTCGTTTAGAAGGTCTGGTCTCTTGTCGAATAATTCAGCTGCATAGATGCGGAGCTCCCTCTTTGGAATAAATACAAGACGTTCAACTTCTGCTCTTGGAGCTTCAATTTCTGCGTGAATGCGGACTTTCTGTGCTTTGCTTAGAAGGGGCACCAGCACTTTGAGACGCTCAGAAGTCAGTACAACGTGTATTGACAATTCGATTTTTCCTGATGATCTGTAATGTCATCATCTGTTCTTGCCCTATGCCATCTTAACGTACAAAAAGCAAAGAGATTGAAATGCTTCTGTAAACAGACGACCAATAACTTTCCCTTCAAATTCCTTTTTCCAATCTTCTACCTTTTCCTTGGCTACTGCATCATGCATCCGACTACGCCGTGGGTTCTACAACGCATTTTTTCGGAATTTATTCTATAAAATTGTATATTTACCGTTGTAATTTTCACACACCGATTTCCCAGAACGTGAAGCTGAACATCCATACTATCAATGATGACAAGGAAATCTTCTCCGACATCTCCAATGCAAATGTGTGTGGCAATGATGCGCCTAAATTGAGAAAGTGAATTCCGTATATAAACGTTCACACCGCGCAAATACTTCCTTGGCATGAGAATCGATGAGACTTTTGAGCCTGCGACAAGTAAAACGAGCTGCTTTGGCAGTCGACAGTGGTCCGTAGGTGAAAATTTTTACTTGCAATTCTACAGGTAAAATGGCAAGCGTATCTGTCGACATTACACCTGAAATTCAGATTTTCCAATAAAGCGAGCAAAATCAGAGAAATGGTGAGTTCGTCAAGCGAAGAGAGTGAAAAACAAGGCGTAGTGAGGGAGTGCGGCCGACGAATACCAATAGTATCTTTCACCAAGAAAACGCTTGAATTTGCCTTTATTAATTGGGTAGAGGGGCGACCGAATCTATGTGCCACAATTGAACCTCGCTTTCACTAACAGAGGAAGAAACAAATTTAGATTGTTTGTGCCGAAAACTACTTCAATTTCCAAATTTATTACGCATATTTCTATACAGTACTAACGTTAAACAGGGCATTCAAATTGTAGAAAAAGCTTATTAAGAAAATATCCAAATAAACATTTCAATTTCTGCCTTTACGGAAATCACTCCGTATAGGCAGAAATGGAACCAAAGTGATATGGGTCAAATTGTGCCTCTACGGAGCGATTTCCCAATGTGTATTTAATTTTTCTTATAGGTACGCCTTGGGTCCACGTGTATGCCATTTCATTCACATCGGCCTCTATGTTTTCCTCTCCTATCTTCCTCTCCAATACTTTTCTTATCTCTTCTGTTGGTCCGTGAAATTTCACATTATAAATAACTACGTCCATTTGCGAATGTAGCAACATCTAAAAGAGAGCATGCATCGTTATTTGCTATAAAACAGACCTGGGCCGCTTTTCTCATGCCGTCCACACTCAGACCATCAATTTCCGAGATTCCGAGACGTTTGATATCTTCTCTGTGAAGTAAAATAAAGAGTTGATTGTCCGGCAACTGCACTGATGAGTTGATCTCCATAGTTTTATAACCAACTTCTGAAGATCCGAGGAACTAATATAAGTTAGAGATAAAAATTGACTTACCTTTCAAGAAACGTTCGTTTAGAAGGTCTGGTCTCTTCACGAAAAATTTTTTTGTACTGATGCGGAGCTCCCTCTTTGGAACAAATACATGACGTTCAACTTCTTCTCTTGGAGCTTCAATTTCTGCGTGAATGAGGACTCTCTGTGCTTTGACTAGAAGGGGCACCAGCACTTGGAGAAGCTCAGACGTCAGAACAACGTCTATTGACAAATCAATTCCACCCGATGATCTGTAATCTCATCGTTCGATCTTGCTTAACGTCTATTAAATTTACAACATAGAAAGCGCTTGAAATGCTTCTATGAACGGACGTCCAATAAATTTCGCTTCAAGTTCTCTTTTCCAATTCTCCGCCTTCTCCTCTTCTTCAGTATTTGTCTCCTACAGTGCTTGTTTTGAAAATTAAAATCTGTACATTTCTCACCACTGAAAATTTCACACATCTATTTCCCAGAACATGAAGGAGAACCCCCATACTTCTCAGAATGTTAACAATAAAATCTTCTCCGTCTTCTCCGCAGAAAATGTGCGTGTCAATAATGCGACTAAAACGATGCATTGAATTCGTGATATACAATTTCGTACCTGTCAAATATTTCCTTTGCATGTGAATCGATGAGGCTTTTCAACCTACGACAAGTCAAACGAGCTGATTCAGCCGTTGATGTTGGTAAGTACTTGAAAATTTCAACTTGCAATTCAACTGGCAGAATGGCAAGCGTATCTGTCGACATGGCACCTTGAATTCATAATTTCATATTTAATGAGCGTCAGAATTTATAGGAAATCGTTTACGGCAATGATTTCTATAACTAACAATAATTATTACCAAAGAAGAATAACTGATGTCAAAGAAATTTGAAAACAGTGCTTTGCGAACTAGTGAAGCTACGCTTTGTGATCTTTTGTATGAGCACCACTGCCGCTATCTTTCCTTTGCCATCAGCCATGACGAAACACTGATATTGCATAAGGTTTGCGATGGCGGCGAATGATTTGCTACTCTTCACACTGACTACGCCAACAAATGTCTCAAATAAATCTCTATGCCACATCTGCGTGCCGAGTAGAATGCAAGAAAATTTTTGCTGATGCGGCTAAAATCGACGACTTCGTCCATACCATAAACACATCCATATTCTCATAAATAAAACTCTCTCATTCACCAAAACACGTAGTCCGATCGGATGGAATCGAAGAAAATACGAGCGTTTAGAACGGAAGTATGAAAACCTGCACGTGGTGAAGAGTGCGGACGACGAATATCAATCACACTCTTAGTCTGATTGAGCACACCAAATTGCTGTAGGGTGTTAATGGCAGCTCAATTAAATCCTATTTGCGCTATATTACCGCAAGTTTACATTTGAATTTGAAATAATGACTATGATGGTGTGCGACGACTATTTGGACAAGCTTTCTAAAGGTGAAAGACATTATAGGAGCTGTGCCACGAACTTTTCGACTATAGACTGGAAGTGCAGCTCGATTTGATTAGTCGATTGAGGGCGATTTGCGAAGGTCCCACATTTTTAGCGTTATTCGCTGATTTTATACAGAGTCTTAAAGTCATTCTCTTTTTTAGACGTGGGTCTCTCTGTGTCTGCCCCTCTTCAAATACGTGATCTCTCACCTCTTGCTCACTTCCTTCCTATCCCATTCCTCCACGTCTGTCACATTGGATGTAGACGTGGGGGAAGGGGATAGGAAGGAACTGAGGAAGAGGTGAGAGATCACGTGTTTGAAGAAGGGGAGACACAGAGAGGCCCACATCTGTCACCAAGAGAATGACCGTAACTCCAGCACTTCAAATAGTGTTACTCCAGCAAGCGCAACGAGGCTTATAATTGAATTTGTAGGAGAGGCCGAGGTGAGGTTCAGCGATGGAAGATGAAATGTAGCCAATGCAGTCACAAACCATTCAACCATGGCCAGCGCCATATTCGAGCTCCTATATTTTGATGAATTTCATAAGACAAGGACGTTCCTGGAAGCTAGAATGAGGAGGTTGACTGCAAACATCGTGATTGTTCGGCCAAAAACGAGGAGATACCAGGCTTTAAAACAGTGAACATTGGACCGTACGCATTCTTCCATTTGCGATGAGTGGTCGAATCGGTGAACGGATTACCCTGATCTACCTCACTAGCTGGTTGTTCGAAGGACATGATTTTAGCACTATTGGAAGAGGAAACTGTCCCGGAGGAAGTCCACTACTCCTATTGATGAACAGTAGGGTTTCAAATTCAGTAGTAAAATGCATCTGTCATTCGGCTGATTTCTGTGGAGCTGTGGTCGCTCGTTTGATAGACACTAGCTCCGAGTGGATCAGACGAAAGAGAAAGACACTTTACTACCGATTTAGAAGCCTTAACGAACAGTCCATACAATACGTTTCCAAGTACGAGAAATCGAGTGCAGTCTCTAGCAGCATCTTACAAAAATCCTATACACTTTTACACGGGAACTGAATGAGTGCCCAATCCTTATCGGCCCTGTACATTTACGCCGGTTTGAACGGTATCGTTTTCTATTTGACGACTGTTGTTTGAGTCAATACAGAAATAATCAACATTGGTATACATTTGTATGAAATACACACTCATGCTGTATGAACGAAGCTTTATCATATTTGAATGAGGCATGTACGCCAGTGAAAACATTTTCACACAATTACAAGAACATGTTGAGGAGCTACTCTCAAGGTGCAAAATTGTTCTTGTAAAATAATGTGAAAAGGTGACGGCATAGGGATGCATATACAAGTGAGTTGGAATAAAGACGAAAGACATTGTTGTTATAGGTATCGGGAATGTGATAATTAGTATGTTGGGAAGAATGGCTTTAGCATTGGTGGCATAGCCTGCTAAGCCATTCCTTGTTACCAGGGTTTCTAAATCGGGAGTAGAGTACATTCGTCTGTTGTCTGATTCCCCAGGAGCGGTTGTCTTCTTCATGCAACAGACAAACACTCCTCGTGAATCAGGCAACAGACGAATGCACTCTACTCCCGATTTAGAAACCCTACTTGTTACAGTCCTTCCACTGTTCTCATGTTTCACGCACGTATGCTCCCTCTTCCTCAATGCAGTATTTCATTTGTTGGCAAAACTCCATCTTTGTCTTGCCCTGATCAATCGCAGTACGAATTGTGTTTCTTATCTGAAAAAAGAGATCATTATTCCCCAAGCATATTCTGAAAATATAGTTAAAAAGTGAGAAAAACTGGGTATTTTCTGCGTTGCTGTAACATACCCCTTTCAGCAGGTCAACACATTTGCTATAAGTGTCCTTAAATACTGCTTCGCAAATTGAAGCGAATGACTGAAATTCAACATTGGTAATTCTGCACTGCTCTGTGTTTCCAAAACCAACCCTTGATCTAAGATTCATACACTGCGACTTCAACTCCCGCGTGAAAGCCGAGCACAAACCTTCCTCGGCCTGAAATAATTCATTACTGAAATTGCTACGGTGTCCAATGCATGCCTCTTCTTGCTTGTCTTCAGACATCAAAGTAAAATCAGCCATGGACATTCACACACCGCATTTATACGTCCAGTTGAAGGCTTCACGTTGAAGAGGTGACTAATTGTAAGCAATATAATAATTTTACTTTTTTGAAAGTTATACCTCATGCATGGCAGTCTCAGCCATCACCTTTGAAGCCATACTCGAATCTGATGTGGCCTTCGTTGGGACTCTCATTCGTAGAGGAGACTTGCTATCACAGTCCTTGCGAGCATAACACACCTAATCATCACCGAATGTCTCTACCACGAGTGTTTTCAATACCTCACGAGTAGTTTTTCCGCTGTCCATCTTTTTTTTCATTTCCAATAGAATCTGAAAACAAGCCAATGTTTTCCGTTACTAAAGATTATAATTATTGCAAGAACATTTACTCACTCGAACAGATTCGTTGAAGCAACCTTCAGTTGAATGCCAAAACAATTCATTGCAAAAGCCGAACGTCTTAATTGAATGAATGTTTAATCAAGATTTATGCCGACGAACTATTACCGAACTCATCATTTCGGCACCGCACGAATACCGATACCGATCTTGGTCGATCAAGCAGTTACTCATTGCACTCTAGAAGATGTTAGCTCACTGTCTGCGTTCTATTCGTTCATCTTACATGTGTAATGTTTTCGACGGCATGCTCTGCAACATAGTGAGCTTCATGCACGCAGTAAGAACAATTATAATCGGGCGAATTCTTGACGTCGTTATGATGTTCCTGGATTACCTTGCCCAAAAATAAGGAAACTATTGTAAATGTAACCGTTTGATGCAATGAAAAGAAGTAATTAATGTCAGCGAAGAGGGAGACAGGAACATGTTTTTTAACGTTGCATCACCGTTTGGAATTATTCCCCCATTCACGTGCAATCGGTCACTACATAATTCAAGTACATTAGAAAACAATACCTGGGAACGAATTTGATTGTAACTGCGTACAACAAGGAGTGCCCCCGCGAAGAAAAACACCACGAGAAGGAATCTCCATTTTCCTACTCCTTCTGATCTTTTGCTGTCCTCCATCAACTACAACAAAAGTGTACAACAACATGATCAACAAAATAGAAGGATAATGACTGTTAGTGTCCAAGATGGGCCTTTAATAGCCATACATATCCCCTTGGTAATGCCTTCACAGGGCAATAGCAATATACTCTCCATCTCATGCAAGTCTCGTCATTATTATGCGACATAATATACTCTCTAGCTTCTCGCATTGTCTGTACTATCGTAAGGACGCTATCCTTTGAGATCATGAGTTAATGATGGCAAAATGAATGAATACTAGGTTGCACACTTGTCTCCTTCAGATAAATTGTTTGCATCTGAAGAAATTGAAGAATGTTACGTGAAGCCTCAAGTAAGGAAACCATATCAGGAAACAGTCAGGAAGGCACAATTGAAAGTGAAGTCAAAATTTGAATTGCGGTATATGAACCTTTTGCGAATTAGTATCGATGATGTTCATCGCGAATTCGGGCATTGGACGAACAAGACACGATTAGTCTCAGTCACAGAGTAGATCGACTGTTCGGCCTTCATTGAAAGCAAAAAGTTCAACAACGATAAACAAAATGTCGGCCTCAACACATGCGTGCAACCGAAATTCACAACCTTTTCGGTTGGTTCATCGCTCAGTCATCTATTCAGGCGGGGAGAGTGGAGTTGCGTGCACAAACAACTTTAGTGCGAGGAAAATGGGACTTTATAAGGAATCTGAATACTAGATCATTTGGACAGTATGAACAGTGATGAATTCTGGGCGAATGGAAACTCATTTTTCGGTTTTGTGAGCAGGAAAAGCTCATTTATTGCAGGATAAGTGTTGTATAATACATCATAAATACAGTTGATTGCATTAAAGAACGAGTGAAATCATCATGTTATACGAGGGGATAAGATGCCTGTGATGCAATTCCACAGTGATTCTTCTTGTTGCGTGCCATTCTGATGTATCCCTGCTCTCCCCATTTCATTCCCCAACTGTTCTTCACAAGCCAGTAGTCATCGTACTTGGGATCGGTACCGTACCCCACCACAAGAACAGCATGTCCCAGTTCGTACGTCGTGCACTGCGGGTTGTAGTAGACCCCTGCAAAGAGAATTTTCGTTTGCGACACTTTTCTCAAATGGTTTTCATTCACAATAGCCACCAATTGAATAATTTACAATATATAACTTATTAGTTAAATTGATTATTCAAATTCAAGTACAACTTACCGGACTTGTACAGTTGGAATGAGTCGGATCCAGCATCAATGGCGACTGATATGGGCCCTACGGTAGCGACTGCGACCTTAGGGTATAAAGTTTTCTTCGTTCCCTCATTCGTTATCCCACCCTTAGTGTCTCCTCGTCTATTTGTGGATGTTCAGTGTATGGAAGATGAACGTATCCCTGGTCTTCTGCTCCAACATCGGCCTTTGAGAAGTGGCACTCTTCATCCTGATACAATAAATGAGTGCGAGAACGGAAAGAGCGATTTGTTGCAATCGCGCTGTAGATACTTTGTGCATGTCAGTGCGAAATATTATGCGTACTACCTTTGCATGGTAGGGATAACTCTTCTCAGTGTCAATTCCTCCATTCTGTTTGACGTATTCGAATGCAGGGTCCATAAGTCCTCCATCACATCCATCGTTTCCAAACTAAATGACCCTTTTGTCCTCCCCCTCTCTTCTCCTCCCTCACAGAAGAGGAACAATCAATCAGATTCTGTTCACTCAATTCGACCAATTCCCCGGTGGCTCTTGAATGTTGGCCTTCCAATGCTCCAACGGCAGAGAATGCCCAACACGATCCGCAATGTCCCTGAGTATTGTTTATTTATTTATTTTTGTGATATGAATGTTATGCATTTTAAATAAATCGATATTGCATAGTCATTTCTTTCTATTTCATGGAGTTCTCGGACCATTTACTTGCTAGTGTTCGCAAAAGTCTACTTGAAAAGCAATTTGATAGAAGTTTTAGTTATTAGCTCTATTATCTGTGATGTAGGGTGTCTCTGATGGTGACTGTATTGACAGCCGTCATTTCTAACCGTCTAACTCCAATCTGAGCGGTTGTCTCTGCAAAATGAGAGATGACCGCACAGAGTGGAATTAGACGGTTAGAAATGACGGCTAGTCATCATCAGCGACACGCTACTGTGATAGTAATATCCCTTTCTCCTCCATCCACTCACTTGATTCTTCACGGAAGACACCAAGTTCTTGTCTCTCCAGTCAACAGCGTCAGGAACAGCAAAGTTGTAGGGAACGAGGAAGCGTGAGGCATTGGTGGGTTTCCTAAAGGGAATATCCTCATGAGTGTAGGAGTATACTGTAGCTACCTGTCCATGAAGGAACGACTGAATCCGTTCAACTTTTGATATTGAGCGAATGTCTGAAATTCAGGCTTGCATTTACCATTTTGCAGATTATTTCTACCAAGTCAGCCAGATGATTAATTTCCATGAAGAATGACTTTCTTCCAAGTGAAGCCTCCTTGTTGTGTTGGTCCACAATGATGGTATTCTTAATGAAAGCCTCCATATGATAGATTTCATCCACCTCTTCATATTCCTTGCCTGTAATGATTATTCAGTCGAAGCCCTGTATGAGCTGTCTCTCACCATAATCCTCTTTGTACTGTGACCACAACTGGAAAGCCTTTTCAATCTTTTCCTTGATCGTTTTTCGGTCCTTACTGAAATTTATGCCCACTTCTTCTACCGTATCCATCTACTGTACCTGTATGCGTGGACCGTTGCCAGAGCGAAGAGAAGAAGGAGAAGAGATAGTCGTGACATGATGACCCTACTGCTTGTTCTCTACTCACTTCCCTTATATACCTTATCAATGACTCCTCCCAGTCTTGTAGTCAGGTCAGTCATCGATTGCTTTCTCTCGCCAGTTGCATCATAATTACTAGGGTATCGCATGCGAACTTCATTTACATCGATTCGAACCTCACTGTGTGAAGGTTCGAATCACTACTCTCATTCTCCTTGCCTGTCCCATTCGCGTACGGTCGGCTCTCTAGTAAGCAATAGACAACCGCTCCAAGAGGGAAGAGACAACGAAATGCGTTCATCGAAACGAATCCGAACCTTCGAAGGTTCGTTTCAATGAAAGCATTTCGTTGTCTCTTCCCTCTCCGAGCGGTTGTATATTGCCTACTAGAGAGCCGACCGGACGCGGATGGGACAGGCAAGGAGAATGAGAGTAGTGATGCGATCTGATGCGAACCTTTCCACAGTGCGGTTCGAATCGATGTAAATGAGGTTCGCATGCGACACCCTAATAATTACTCGAACAAATGTCTCGTGAGTCCTAGTGAGGCATCTCCTCACCACTCTCATTCCACTCCCCTCGTCCAATGCTGAGATCATCAGTAAAAAGGGAAAAGAAGAGGATTCGAGAGGTGGAGCTGCCACAACTTGATTATAAATGTTAATTGATCAAGCTATGCAGATGGATAAAGTGATTACACTTTGAATGGATAATCAAATTACTTGATAATTTCCATATTCGAAAATGCGACATACAAGTCAAACTGTTCCTCTATTCGTTATTCAACAATTTCATGAGATCGCAGTGTCGAATTGTTTTGCAGTAAAACGTATATTGTATGGTACGTCGTTATCGAGGCCGATGATGAACATATTCAGTAGTCGAAAATGCAGATAGATAGTATCCCGATAGATAGACATCTGCGCTAAAACAATGTAGTTGCAATAAAATGCACAAAAGTCCTCTCGTCCACCGAATTTACCGTTCGAATTGACTAATTTAAAGTTCTTGGATAACCGTTTATCAGTTACAAAGTAAAAATTGGCGATAGCATCTCAGGAATAGTGCACTTTGGACTCTTCTTTGTGCCTTGCGGACAACAATACGCCTTCTGTCCAAACACGCAGTCTTCGCCGAACTTCGTATCGAAGGGGCTGAAAGGAAACTTTGAGGAAATAATGTGCTCGAAAGACATGGTCACTTGCTCAAGTGTTCATTTCCTCTTTGATATAACCACCCCAATATCAAAGAGGAAATGAACACTTGAGCAAGTGACCATGTCTTTCGAG
>JACMIF010002528.1:0-17680 GCA_014805445.1 Diplogasteroides magnus | reverse complement strand
GGTCATGGTCAAAATCACCATGACCCGGGGTTCATGGTCAAAAAAGCGAAAAAAATTTCTATCAAGGATCAGCATGGGTGTACTTTTTTGAAGACTTCACTCTGTATGCCCCATGCTGATTCTTGATAGAAATTTTTTTTCACATTTTTGACCATGAACACTGGGTCATGGTGATTTTGACCATGACCTTCAAAAATCTCCAATATTCCGAAGGAGAAAGAAATGATCATGCAAACTTATTGTGTAATAACCAGGTGTGGTGGGCGGTGGTGCTACATAATGGACCGCCGTAATGGAACTGCACAGAATGGAACTGCACATAATGGAACTGGTACAGGATGGAACTGCACATAATGGAACTGCTACAGAATGGAACTGCACATAATGGAACTGCTACAGAATGGAACTGCACGTAATGGAACTGCTACAGAATGGAACTGCACATAATGGAACTGCTACATAATGGAACCGGTTTTTGATATATACGAATTCAACTGTAACGTTCATTACCGTATCCGCGGCTACAGTAATCATACAGTAACCTACCGTTATCAGCCGAATTCTCTCAAATTGCTCTGATTGGTCCAATTTTCACAGAGTATGGGCAGTCTGCTCCATTAATTTCAAAAGGACAGTGATTACGGTAGTTCAAATGGGTCAGACCCTGGGTCATGCATCTAAAAGTGATCGAAATGAGCTAAAAATGTTATGGGAAGATATGTTATCGCGCGTCGGCCGTTCTCGAATGGGCGCTCAAATTTTCGTTATTTTCACTGTAGGACCACTCCGAAGCGAGTTACGACCGTTTCCAATTACGTCATATTTTTCAAAAATTCACACAAAATCACAAAATGCTCCAAATTAATTTCTGATTTCATATTCGGATAACTCATCGCATATACTAATAAGTAATACAAAATTGGCCTGTTTCGAACATTTTAAGATCTTGGAAATTTGTTAAAAGATGATGAAACAGGCCAATTTTGTATTACTTGTTAGTATATTCGATGAGTTATCCGAATATGAAATCAGAAATGAATTTGGAGCATTTTGTGATTTTGTATGAATTTTTGAAAAATATGACATAATTAGAAACGGTCGTAACTCGCTTCGGAGTGGTCCTACAGCGAAAATAACGAAAATTTAAGCGCCCTTTCGATAGCCGCCGACGCGCGACAACGTAACTTCCCATAATATTTTTAGCTCATTTCGAGCACTTTTAGATGTATGACCCACGGTCTGGCACAATTGAACTACCGTAATCACGGTCCTTTTGAAATCACCGAAGAGATTGATGTAGGTTACTATAAGATTACTGTAGCCTGGGATACGGTACTGAAAGTTACGGTTGAATTCATAAATATCAAAAACCGGTTCCATTCTGTAGCAGTTCCATTCTGTGCAGTTCCATTCTGTGCAGTTCCATTACGGCGGTTCCATTATGTAGCACCACCTGGTGGGCACTTGAGAAAAGTAAACCCCATGCTGATCTTTGATAAAAAAATTTTCTTCGCACCATGAACCCCGTGAAGCAATCGGTCATATAAACTTAGTTGTGACTCAGAATCTCATTTACGTTCGTTTGAAACAATCACTCCATATTGTCAGCAAAGAAATGGCTCGTAAATAATAGAGCGCACAGTCGTAAACCAGGTGGAATGTTCGTACTCGGGAAATCAACAATACATTAATAATACCTGTAACATCAACATTTTGAAGAAACGACGCTGCAATTGTAGAGTAGTAGCACTTAGATGGGCTCCCATTGATCGCAGGTATCGGATGATGCGCAGAGCGAAGAAGGTAAATAGGCAATAGGAGATGAGATAGGAAGGAATTATTGTTAACAACGCAAGTCCGTAGAGGGTGCGATTTCCCTAAATTCTGCTCATCAGTAGCCTTTCTGAACCGGGAAAAGGAGCTTTTATAGTTCGTCTAGTCTCCGCGGGGCAGTTGCCTATTGAACATAGGCACAACCGCTCCGCGCAGATTAGACGGATGATAAATGTGCTTTTTAAACCAATTTAGAAAGCCTAGTAGATATGCTGTCAAGGGAACAGTCAAACTAACATTGATCGTAGAAGGAGTTAATCCAATGCCATAAGCCCTGAATAGACTATTGTCGTGGAGTTCGTGTACATGAACAGTAATGTTGTCTAAGATGCGTTCGTATTCAGGCCAAGGAAGTAATGCTGAGACATGGAACTGTAACGAAATGTATAGAAGTGCAACGAATGAATGAAATACCGTTGATAATGCAAAAGCAAGCGCAGGCCACGAGTATGAAGTCAAAAGCACCGTGTGAGTGGAAAGTCCTTTTCTGTTATTGGTCAATTTGTATAGTCTCTACTTTGGTTGGCAGTTTGAATACGTTATGGATGTTGCTTCTAACTTCAAATATATGTATGTTAGCGTTGAAAAATATGCCAAAAAGTGCAATTAAACTGCCAATCGTAGTTTCTACTCACTAATGACGACTTACCGTGTAAGCAATAGATACTGACAAATGCATGGGGCTGGAATGATCGCCCACATATTGAAGGTTAGAAGCGCTGTACACACGAGATTGATGTCACTTATCCACTTTGGCAGAAACGCCATAGGCCCATAGGCGATTATTACAAATGTATCGCCCGTCAATATGTGAGCCTAAATTCTTCGGGCATTTTTGTCAAAAATCGGCACATTACCAATTGCCCAAGTCCTGTGCCAATCGAAAGAGCAATTCCTTGAATCGATTCGGCGATCAAGCAAATTCTCAAGGCAGCCCAATTCGGGTCAGTTTTATAGGCAACTGAGGCCTTGAGTAGAAGTGCGTTCAGAATGAGTCCGGCCAAAGCGACGGTGGATAAGAAGAGAATCGTTAGCTGTCGAATCATGTCGAATGACTGTTCCGTTTGACTGTTCATGAACCGACGTACGATAAATATCCATCTCCGAATCGTAACGTATTCTTCTTTTACAATTACGTTCGTTTATGTGGACGGTCCAAGATTAGAATTTATACCTAGAATAGACATAGAATTTAACTTCCGGGAAAGTAAATATAATATTTTCATAAACGAACGTTATTGTAAATGAATAATACGCGATGATTTGGAGATGAATATTTATCGTATATCGGTTCATGAACAGCCAAATGGAATTGCATATTCTCACCGACGTTTAGAAATGATTCCGCAGCTAACGATTCTCTTCTTGTCTACTGTCGCTTTGGCCGGACTCTTCCTGAACGCACTTCTACTAAAGGGTTTGGAGATTCAATTCTTGTTTATTTATCGAGTAAAAGTCCATAAATATAGACCATTTGAGATATAACGTGTGAAATGGCTCGCATCTTCCAATAATCATATCCATTGATAGTGACGTTTGCAGGTTCTTTAGTCTCACATTCACTCTAAACAAGAGGAAGAGTTCGTCGAAAGTAATTTCGTCCAATGGCACGTGGCAATAAGACGAAGTGCCAAGTTCTCGCCGACTGTGGAGACCCATCCAACATGCTCATAAGACTGTCATAATGAATTTTTAATAAAGTTATTATTTATTTATTATTTATTTTTAACTGTAATTTTTGACAGATTTCGAAGGAATACAATCCCATCAGCTTAAACAACCTGAAATTACAGCGATTTCTCATTCAGTTCAGATGCAATGTGGCAATCGTAAAACAAATAAACAATTTTAAATTTTTGTGTGTTGATCATAACATAGATCTTCTGAGAGAGTGGAGCAGAACGAACAGAGGGTGCTACAGCACTAATCACAAATCGCGAGGAGAACATTTTTTCCTGGCTATATCGACCACGCTGATCACGATGGTGTGCTTCATTTCGCATGAAAATGCTTCACTGATTTTATGTGCCCTCAGGGCATTTTTGCAATTTTCTCATTTTTGGTTGATTTTCACCCTGTCACAATGAGTGAAAGTGATGGAGATGGCATTGACGAAGTTGCCAAAGACTTTTGGTGTTTGGTATTGTATGCAAATTTTCCATTTATGCGAATTTCAAAGTTTCTATGATTTTTCCTGTAAAAAATTTCTACTTTGGTCGCGGAGATAACAACGGTTCTGGAATCTCCATATCGAAATCTATATACAGTATTTTTGTCAGAAAGAAAAGTGGTATGTTTTCGAGCGCTACACTGATAGCGTAAAAACTTAGAAAAAATTCGGACACCGGTCATTTCCAAGGACGTTAGGCAAATGATCATGACCTTTCACGAGCGTCTCTTCATTTCGCAGGCTATTTCTTTCACATCGCGTATCATTTGCCTAACGTCCTTGGAAATGACCGGTGTCCGAATTTTTTCTAAGTTTATCACGGAATTAGTGTGAGAAAAGTAAAAAGATATGGCAATTAGGCTCTTCTTCCGACATATCGAGTACATGTCCTTCGGTGAGAATACTAGAAGGCCAATTATCCAGAGAAGAAGAAATCCACGAAGGTCCAGTCCACCATTGATGTCGAGGATTGTTCATACTCTTAGCGTCTAATCCGCGAGTGAGATGATCAGCGGGGTTTTCAGCAGTCTTGACATAACGAGGAAGCGACAACTTACACGGAGATGAGAGTCGTTCGTTGACTTTCTTGATCCTATTCACACGATTGTTGACATAAGGCCCTAATTTGTATTGCTTCGTAGCTGCCGCCATTCGTAATGATTTCTCTCCTAGCATTCAAAACTCTGTCTTTTTGGGCAAATTACTTCTGTTATTCAACTCTTCCCGTTTCTTCGCATGTCGGCTTTACTCTTTGGTTTAATTACCCAAGTTTGAGGTTGCTCCTCAACTTGGACCGTGTGACGCCAAGAAGAGACGACCCGCCGTCGCTTCTACCCTCACTTCGACCCCCAAGGACACCCTCGTCCGCACCACAAGCCGCTTCTTTCTCTCCACCAAGGACAACGAAGGAATAAGGTGCTGTATGCCGCTTCTAATTCTTATTTAAATATCTTCCAATTACACAAAACTATATTATCTTTTATCTAAATAAATTTATATATTATTCAAAGTGTTGATCTTGCCCAAGGTCACACAATTCTTTACCGTTTGTGGGAATGACAGAGGGGTTGGACTTGATTGCCATATCTTTTTCGCAGTCGACGCTGGGAGACCTACGAGGGTAGGGTCCAATTTCTCAAGAGGAACAGAGGACACTTCTGCCCCATCTGTGTCGCTTCAGTCAAGGAACAAATGTGCAACTCTCTCCTGCTTGGAGTGTCAATCCCCTCACCACAACATCATACTCTGTCGTCGTACATGCAAGAAATAGGAGGGGTCGCTTCTAGTTCATTGTTCGATTACTTCTGTGTTCATCATTGTTGCTGTTTTCACGTCGCTTCTTTATTGTTTCTACAATTGTTACTGTTTCTTCAATAATAACATCCATTTGATGATACATCATGTGTATTTCTGTCTACACTTCACAACACATCATCTTTATGATTATTCTCTTCTATTTGGTTCCTGTCTCCAGTGTTGCACTTGATGAGCGTTCGTAGTCGCTTCTAGCCTTCACAAGCGAGTACCACAAGGGGTCCTTGGGCTGGCGGGAGTGTCACGAATATCGTGATCTTTTGTACTACAATTTCTATTTTCTTTCGTCTAATCATCATCTGTCACTTTCTATTATCTTCTTTCATCAATTCAATTCAAAACGACTTCAACTTCCCTTCAATATCATCTGTTTTTGCCCGAATCACACTGGTCACAAATCATACTTCTCTAGCCGTTTCATATGCGCGCGCATTTCTCGACTGCGCGTCAGCCGCTTAACTGTGGCGCGATACTCTGCGAGAAGAGTCGTTTTCGCCGGGACGTTTACTCTCCTTTTTTCTTCTTTTCTGCAACGTTCACGCCGCTTCGTTATTTAATTTATTCTTCAATCATCTCTATTGCTTCATAGCTGCCGCCATTCGTAATGATTTCTCTCCTAGCCTTCAAAACTCTTTTTGGGCAAATTACTTCTGTTATTCAATTCTTCCCGTTTCTTCGCGTGTCGGCTTTACTCTTTGGTTTAATTACCCAAGTTTGAGGTTGCTCCTCAACTTGGACCGTGTGACGCCAGGAAGAGACGACCCGCCGTCGCTTCTACCCTTATTTCGGCCACCAAGGACACCCTCGTCCGCACCACAAGCCGCTTCTTTCTCTCCACCAAGGACAACGAAGGAATAAGGTGCTGTATGCCGCTTCTAATTCTTATTTAAATATCTTCCAATTACACAAAACTATATTATCTTTTATCTAAATAAATTTATATATTATTCAAAGTGTTGATCTTGCCCTAGGTCACACAATTCTTTACCGTTTGTGGGAATGACAGAGGGGTTGGACTTGATTGCCATATCTTTTTATTTCTCTCACAAATTCTGTGATAAAGTTTTTACGCTATCAGTGTAGCGCTCGAAAACATACCACTTTTCTTTCTGACAAAAATACTGTATATAGATTTCGATATGGAGATTCCAGAACCGTTGTTATCTCCGCGACCAAAGTAGAAATTTTTTACAGGAAAATCATAGAAACTTTGAAATTCGCATAAATGGAAAATTTGCATACAATACCAAACACCAAAAGTCTTTGGCAACTTCGTCAATGCCATCTCCATCACTTTCACTCATTGTGACAGGGTGAAAATCAACCAAAAATGAGAAAATTGCAAAAATGCCCTGAGGGCACATAAAATCAGTGAAGCATTTTCATGCGAAATGAAGCACACCATCGTGATCAGCGTGGTCGACATAGTCAGGAAAGAATGTTTTCCTCGCGATTTGCGACAAGTGCTGTCGCATTGGTTGTTTCACTCTCTCAGAAGATCTGTGATAAATAAGTCAGAGAGTTGTCAAGCAGTGGGTATACGTTTGTAAATACTTTGAGAGGTGCACGAAACAGTGAAATGGACATTTGCGCAGTCTCATGCGATGGACAACCACTGTCAGATGACGAAAAATAAATGTAAACTAAATAGGTGAAACAGATGAAAGCATGTATTACTAACTAGAAAAATCAATTATTATGCATCCTAACTGAATTGTTATGCCCCGTACACTCTACGTCCCTCTTGCGTTGTTGGTCGTTTCACTGACCAAAAGGCGCGATTAGCATATGTTTAACGCAGTATCTTATAGGAAAACGAAATTCTGGATAACACTTCAATTGGGATGCATAATATGAGGCCGGTCGCCTACGATTTCATTTTCTGTTTTCCTAGCATTTTCCCCTTACAATCGTACTTGTCTTGATACGGATCATATATCTACCCGCGGATGTTGACAGATAGTGTTGTAGCATTTTAATTTGCACTCTTGGGAAAATATTGAGCCAATTTTAGAGAGATAATCTAGATAAACGAAAATATATAACAACCTCAAACTGATGAAACACATATCATTCGGCATTTCATTCTAGCGCAGATCAGTGCGGTTGTGCGGGAAAAATGCTAGGAAAACAGAGAATGCCAAAAGTGATCAACAGATCCGGTCTTCGATTTTGCCGAAATGTGACTCATTCTGTAGCATTTTTCAAGGCGCATCGTTTGGCTTTGTCAAATCTCATGGGAAATCACTCCCTCGAATTCTACAGCGATATTAAATTTGGATTTCCATAAATTTGCATAACTATGTAATCTTTCAATATTTTTTCCATAATCTCTACTTCAAGACGAGTCGATTGGTATACTTAATTATGAGATTTGACCAAATCTATCATGACTTATGATTTTTCAAAGATTTTTTCAGCCAAACTTTGGCATACTGCAGCATGCTGCAAAATTTTTTCTGGCTGCTCATATTTGGCAAGCAGTCGTCTATTGGGGTGTACCGGCCTCCCTGAAATTTTCATCCGGATCGGAGACTATGATCTTTTCTTTCTTCCACCCCATGGTCGAATGGTAGGCGACCGGCCTCATATGCTTGGAACACTTCGTTAGCGTTGTGTGTTATTCTGGTCCATATGAGTCACATTGAATCCCACTACATCAAACATATTCTAGTTTGAATTATAGGTCATATACATAAATAAGCACGAACATTTCTGTATGTGCGGTCCTTGTTATTATCACAGATCTTCTGAGTGAACGGAGCGCAATGCATAGGAGGGCCCGACAGCACTTTCGCCAACCCATAATGAAAAAAATTTCCCTGACAAAGTCGACCACGCTGATCACGATGGCGTGCTTCATTTGCCACAAAAATTGGCCATACATTTCATATGCCCTCAGGGCATTTTTCATATTTCCTAATTTTTGAAGGATTTCCGTAGCTATTTGATGCACTGAGATGGAGTGACCATGAGGATGTTCCAGAACAATTTTGAAGAACGGTTGTATATGCAATTTTTTTTAAATGCAGGTTGCAACTTTGTATTGTGTGTCTTGAAAAATATTTGCATTTTGCCCACGAAAATAACAACTTTTTTGAATTCTCCATATCAAGAACCATATAAAGAAATTTTTTCAGCTCGAAAAAATATGGGTTTTAAGCCGCTATATAGATAAGCCAAATAACTTGGAAAGTTTCTGGCCAATTTGCGTGCAGTCCTTTGCCCTAGTCACAAGGTCGACTTCATTCCCTCCATGCAAACACTATCAGTGCGATGAATCAGCGTGGTCGACTTAGTCAGGGAAATTCTTTTCATTATGGGTTTGCAAAAGTGCTGTCGGGAGGCATGATTCAGTCTGTCAGAAGATCTGTGTTAAAATATTTGAATTTTGACTGACCAGAATTGTGTTTGAAGTTGGCTACGAACTTCCATGAACAAGTAATATAATAATACAAGTAATCATTTGGCATATAATTTGCCTTCATGCATTATTAGCCAGCATTTAATCAAAATCCCCGAGACCATTTTCGCTCCAGCTGAATAGAGATCACAAGATCTTCCAGGAATGCCACATTCACTGATGTGGTGAACGGTCACATCTCCGAACCTTAGTCGACCTTCGAGAAGTTAATAGGCGCTTTTGAATACCGTAATTACCCAGGACTTGCCTAAGTGCGATCCCACCGCGCGGAATTATTCAAGTTCTGTGAATGTTTTTGTTCTTTATTCAACCAAATCTCAATCCTCATTTACCGCGAACGCATGACAATGCACCTGTCCTTCATCTGTTCATATTGCCGTAATTACATCTCCTCCATTCAGTCAACCATGTCAACAGCCTACACAGACGTGTACGCCGCATATTGCTCCGTGACACTTGTATTGGCATTATTTCTCAATGGTGCCCTGGTCTATGTCGTAGCTCGACGGTCATTTCGCATCGGAACGTACAGGTAAGGCGTTCAGTGGTTAATCAATATAGGTACCTAATTGACCAAGGTGGGCGCAGTAGGCAGCACAAAAAATAAGTGAGAATGAATTTTTGTTTTCAGTTATAACTGCAGAATATGCTCTTTCAGTTAGAACTGCTTTTCTGGGATGCAGTTATAACTGCCACGCAAGATGTCCAAAAATCATTCACTTTTGCAGCTAAAAGGGATTTTAGTCATTGCAGCTGTAACAGAATCTGCTGCTTTTCTGTGTGTGTCATCACAGATTCTTCACGTATCTTGCTCTGCTTGACGACATCATTATATCTTGCGGATACTCGCTGGTAATGCCGGTACGATATAGAAATAGAATCCCATATTTCGCGAATAATATATAAGATTTGGAACGCCGGGCCAGGCATGCTCTACTTATTTCCACTCTCGCCGCTGTGGAGGAACTATACATTGATGCAGGTGTCGTGCTCGAGCTTCGAATCTTACAATTAGATTATGTGTTCAGTTCGCCTTCCAACTGTGGTTTGCCGCTGAATTGTCGGTTCTCCTGATAATAGCCGTGAGCTTCATGTACAGATACGCAATTATTATCAGGAAGTTGGTTCAGTATTCCGGGACTTATAGTTAGAATGCTTATTCAGGCCACGAGTTGCATCGGTCTGATATCCTTTGACTGAGTAGTTCCGAAAGGTTTTACGAGTCTTTTAGTGCATTCGTCCTGTCCCGTAAATGCAGGTAGCACATCAGAGAGCATAAACATTCTGAGTACACTAAATACTCGCATGTGACATCTTGCAATACAGTAGTCTGCATGATCGAAGTGCACGTTTGCAAAATCATGTTGAACTGTCCACGTGCTAATGACAACAGTGATGGCAATGTCGTCCAACCCCTTGTCAGATTTCCTGCAAATGAATTGGTGTGATATTTGCAGGTAATTATCGCCGAAATTATGTATCTAACCAATGTGGGAATGTTTTTCACCTGTGAACAGTGCCGGCGTAAACTCGAGGGACTCATCGGAGACTCTTACGGAGTAGATATCGGACGCGCGTACCTGATAGGTGTGGACCTCGAGGTCAGTCAATCATTTCTGGAGCTGCATCCTCACATCACGAAACGTGAACCCACTACAGTTTCTAAATCGATAGTAAAGGGCATTTCTCATTCGTCTAATTCCATCGGAGCCGTTATCTCGTATATACAACAACTCCGAGTGAATTAGATGTATGAGAAATGCACTTTACTACCGATTTAGAAACCATAGAACCGTCAACATGTAACTATGCCTTGGAAAAATAGAATGCTTTTAGTTCGCCAAACCCTACGTCACATCGGGCAGTACCCTACTCATCATGGTTCAACTAGCCGCGATGCTCATCATTACGGTGCGTACGAGCAAACGAAAATGGCCGACTATCGATCGCTTATTTCTGCATTCACCCTTCTAGACTGGTCTCATAGGTATAGCAAATGCAAATCATTTCCTGTCTGAACGGTTGAGCAAGTGTCTTTTGACTTCGCACCTCGGACCCTAGCTAACTATGCTTCGATCCGATACTCGAAAAAGTTCGTGGTACAGCTCCTTTAAGATATCTTTGGACTTGTTACTGTTACGCAGGTCTCATGCGGTATCGGGATTCATCGAGCACTCGCATCGAGCATCTTGAGCGAAAAGACAAGAAAAATGCACTTGAATGCACTCAAGATGTTGACGGCACAGGTAAATATATTAATCTAGAATAGCAATTTGGTGCCATTCTTCTACATATCTCATGCAGTGGTTTTCTACTGCTAAAACACGAGCACAAAATGTCAAAGAAGACGATTAGCGATGATTATTTACCAGCCTCCTAGCAAAACTCGAGCACAGTAAAGAGAGCCTGATTGAATCTTGCTCACATAGAGAGCTGATAGGGGTAGTTTTCAGGTATATTTTATTTTTTCCGTATCTTTATAACAAATAATGTAGAAAACAAAAGGAAAGGAAAAAATAATATTCTTTCATGCGATAATTCCCATGGTGACGCTTTACACCCCGGCGATGATCAATATGGTAGGAATGTTCACTGGTTATGATCTTGGACCGGTTCCCAAGGTGATCTTTTCTTTTCCTTATAGCAATATCTACAATACGGTGGATGGAGAAATCTGTGATCTTGTTGTAGAGTGTTGCATATTTTGAAAGAAATTCTTCTAAGCAGAACACGATAATTTAGGTACTTGTCTTTTTCTTCCCGATCTTCCCAATCGCAAATCCGATAGCGATCATATACTTCACTGACGATTACAGGCGATATATTATAGGACGGCAAAATTCCTCAATTGGTACTGATTAGTTTTTGGGGAAGGAAATATGTACATTTCAAATAATATTTACGTTCATTAAAATTATTAGGTTATCTAATTATTTCTTACAATTAGGATATATAAATTCTGTAAATGCAGTTACTATTACATGATCAAAGTAGTGGTTTCTCTCGCAAAGCTGCAAATTAGGGTTGTGCCAACCACTGGCAACTGCAGCGCTGCAAATTAGGGTTGTGCAAACCACTGGCAACTGCAGTGGCAAAATTCTACCAATGGGGGGAAGGACCTCCCACTGCAGTGGTGAAAGTGGGAAGGGCATGGCATCCCTTCCTCTCAGTGTTGTGCAAACCACTGCAGTTGCCAGTGGTTTGCACAACACTACTGCAGACATTACCATGCATAAATTTGATTGTGTTTGATATTTTTGATTTCAACACAGACGTTGAATCATATGTTATTTATTCTGTGAATAAAGCTCTAAATACGCACGTCGAATGGATGAGTGTTGTGCATGCAATAAATAACACAAATTGCACATGATTAGCGCAATTGTGCTATAATGCTACAACGAAAATACTATTATAATATTATATAAGAGGGATCTGTTCTTGAAACACTTTTTCAGAAATCATTGCGCGAATTATTTTAAACCTCGACAATTTCTAACTAGGGTCATTGACGTCTAGCATTTCAACAAATATATGGACCATTCTTGACGCGCTATTAGTCAAACTGTATTATCTCACAGTTGAAACATATCTGTAACGGAGGTCAAAGGAGCGAAGAAATATCAAACAAAAATGGGAGAGGCAGTCTCTCAAAAATAATGGATCGGTATTACAGTCAAGATGGTATAAGGGTTTCTAATCGAACGTAATAGTGAAACGAAATTAAATTAAAACGAATTGGATGGTCCGGCGAAGGACAATTCTTTTCTCTTTTCATTTATTTCTCCATTATGGCGCAACTGTCCATGGCCCTCTTGTTGTTCGGCCTTTTGGTCATGCTGTATAGACGGCCACCATGTGTTCCTGATGATCCCCTAGTGTAGCATGCGTCAAGGGCATTACAGAAGATGTTATCATACTCGACAAGGGTTCTGCAATCATTCATTGTTATATGGTTGCTAGGAATGATGCTATGCATACAATCAGAACTGCTACTCGTAACTAAGTAACGGCTTCTGGAGAGCGTTTGCTTTTCTCCATCTGTGCTCGTGCGCTAGTAGTTGCATATCATTCGTCGAAACAAATATACTTATTCGCCAATGCGGTCAAATGGAAACGATGCAAATCCGATCCAATAGTCGATCATTACTCATAACTATTCGATTCCGTTAACAAAAGGGTTTTTCATTTCGCATATGCGTCTTTCATTGTTCGGTTGACTCAATGACGCAGAGACGACCGCTAAGAATGATCCTAGATTGCTGGGGAATGACGATTCTTTCGCTAACGGAATCGCTATTCCCCAGCCTTCTAACTTCATACCTAGCGGTCGTCTGTGGGGTTTAAGGAGAACCGGACAAGGAAAGACGCAAAAAATCCACGGTATCTATATACTTGCTCACTCTACGCATAACTTCACATTCCTATAAATTGTCGAGGTGAAACATATTCGCATAAACACTTGGTGTTCAGAGAAACTACGAAAGTAAAAGTGATAGAGTTCAGTCTGTCAAAAATGCAATTGTCGTACTAGGTGCAACAGTTCCGTTAGTATGCATAATACTCGCCACGGGTTTTGAAATAATTCATTGTTCGATGCTTTTACAAAGGGGGAATTTTCTGCGTTTCGCATTGGTCTACTCTCTGTGGAGCTGCTGTCTCCGCATCTGATAGACAACCGCTCCGCAGATATTGGATGGATTAGAAATTCTAGAAAATCTATCATACGACCCTCACTGTCATTCTCGACGTTGAATAACTTCCGTGCAATGACACGATGCACTTCTCGGTTACAGGCGAGAGTCACCAGTCTGACAAATTTTTACACTCGGACGGATTAAGTACAAGAAATGCTTGAGAATTTGCGCCACAATTGTGACTCGTGATATTGAGCTCAACAATAGTATATTTCAGAATTATTCTTGTTTTCTCCCAATCAAACTGCATAAGGACAAACCCATCACATCCGTGAACGAGAATCCACATGATTGTAGTAAGGACAAATTGTAACCACTTGTCATTGGTCTTTTCGACCAACCAGAAATATGTTATCAGTTCTGTTATGAAAAACACGCCTTGCAGGCATACCTGAATGTCACGGAAATTACTTCACGTACGAATGATTTGTTATTTTGCATGGTATTACGTGGTATTTATATATTATGTCGTATTTGTTTTTGTTTTTTTTAGTTTGCGGCTTTATTGTTATTTTCGCGGACCTTCAAATCATAACCTTATGCACAAGATCTCAACCTGTGGCATCCGATTTAGATGAAAACTTCGGAGATCAATCATTGAGACGTTGTACAAATGTGAATTTCACCCCTACATAAGATTTTTGTTTAAAAATATTACATATCCTGAAAAGCATAACAACAACAAAATAAAATCTACCAGCCATGCTACGTAGCTTCTGTTTTCTTACTTGCCATACGAACAAGACCTCCTGACGTCGTCGTCTTCGCTGTTCAACCGTTTCGACTGCTTCCTGCATTGAATTTATTTTCCACTTCCTTATTCTTCTTGTGTTATTCTGTAAATAAAGTTGAAGATTTGTATCTATATACATATATGTACGAAGAATAAAAAGAAGAATACGAAACAAAGAATATATGCGAAGAAATAACATGCAAATTAGAGAGTGCGCAGTCGTCAGCATCATACCTGAATCTTCGTGTTAGCAGAATGAACTTTTGCCAATGTCAGCAAGTCCAGTGTCGAGAAGACAACGACTAACGTTACGTACATTACAAAGTGGTAGTACCTTGAGATGCAAAATTTAAATTTTTGCGGTTAACGCAGGTTTTCTGTAGGAGCGGATCCACACTGCCGCCACACAAATCGCAAATTTTAAAGAAAGTATTTAAACCAACGATGGCGTTTTGCAAGTAAAAACGCCATTCATTTTTTTCTCTGGGCATTTGATTTTTTCAATTCATTTTCATGTGTCTTCCTTCGCTATTTGAATTTGATGGAGGTATCTGGGACTAATAGCATGCTACCTAAATATTTTGAGATATGATGGTGTATTAAAAATCTCCGACTTTATATTTCTGGAAAAAATCGGATATGCTTTTCAGCATCATGCGGAGTGAAAACATTGAGCTACACGTTTGCAAACCTATAGCTCATAGAAAAACGCACAAATTGAGGGAAAATGAAAATACCCTGATGGTAAAAAATATAATGGATTAAATTACTTGCAAAGGAAGAATACCATCATTCTCAGCGGTCTCACTATAGTTGGGTGAAAACCTTTCTTTAGAATTTGCGATTAGTGCGACGGCACTATCTTCAGCATCCTGCCCCGCTCTGTCAGAAGTTTTTTTTAAAAGACAGGTGCGCCACGGTCATTTGCGCGGCAATGGTGAGCTGCGCCATTGCCTTTTTTTACAGGTTAGCGCTTTTTATCGTGATCAGCAAAGCGGTGCCATGTGTGGTGGGGTCACTGGATCTGAAACGCCATGAGAAGTTTCCATTCTCTTGTTTCCGGAAGTCCCCACGGCGCAGCAGTCTTTTATCCCTTGTTGTATTAATAGTGGTAATAAATTTACCACGTGATGACTTCACACGCGGGTGTTGTCATGTACAGGAACATCCATGCTTTCTCAGGCAGATAAAAGGAACAATCATCTAAATTACTTGTGGAAGGATTTTTTCAAAGGCATATAATATACAATAGTTGAGAAGGAAGGAAGATGGTATTAGCGCTAGAGCCCAAATCATTGCGATGACCACTTTTATACATCTTTTGCTGAAGTCAATGTAATCTTTTTTCAAATAAAAAATGCGAAGTGCTTACTTGAAGAGTTTTCGGTACACTACAGGGAAGAAAATGGCGCAGAAACGATTGAACGAACAACACAAATGAGAGAATCCACAGACCAGAAAAGAAATACAACGTAGCATTATACATACGCTCAAGCATACCTGATATACATTGACGAGAACAAATCCGACAGTTGCACTCACATGAAAAGTATTGAGATATTCAATTTGACTGCAATTGAACGAATGAAGGTGTAAAACTGGATAGGGTAGGTACAAGAACACGACAGGGCCAGTGTAGAAGGCGAACACGGCTTGATGAACCACGTCTGCCATTGCCTGGTTAAGTGTGAGTCGACCGAATGGACTCTTCATTGAGGGCAAGTATCTCATCAGAAGCACCACCATAAGATTGCAGGAAAATCCAATGAATGCCGTCTAAATATTCATATTATTTTTCGATTATTACCAAAAAACTCGAACAACAGTGATGCAAAATCCAGCAATATGATAGTCATGAATTTTTTCATTAGAAACAGTGATTTCCGCACGAAATGTTGCAGCCGAGTCCATTTCACCGTCAAGCAGTTGCTCATCAATAAACGAAACTCTGAAGAACTGTGCGAATTTGCCTAGGGATTAACATAGGCATTGGTTTCATAGACATGTAGCAAAAACACGATATTTCCAGCGGGATTCAGACTAAATGTGGCGAACTGTGCATAATAATCTTGAGGTCTGATGTGTCCAGATCACATGGAGTGTACACTAATCGTAAGAGAACATATTATTTTGCAGCAAAACTTGTCCGCTGAATAATAGATGCTGTAAATATTAAATACTAGTAGCAAAAGCCTTTCTTATAAATTCTTTATTTCGCAACTTTTTCACATCGTGTTTGTTATCACACATATCCTCCATCATGATCCACGTATGCATATCTACCAGCGGCTAGGTAGCTGCGTGATCTTATATTTGTAAAATTCGGGAATCGAAATAGGGAGTGAGATGCATCACTGGTAAATATATGAGACTAAATCCTGCATGCATTGTTTTTGTTTATTATCGCGTATTGACCGAATCATATGGTAATAAACAGTGCAATTTAATATATCGATCCGGCGATCAAGCAAATTCTCAAGACATTCCAGTCTGTGTCCGTTTTATAGGCAATAGAGGCCTTCAGTAGACGTGCCTTCAGAATGCGGCCGGCCAATGTGACAGTATGCACGATGAGTATCGCTAGTTCCCGCAGTATTTGGGGAGGAAAACAAAAAAGGATGTCGTTCTGTTCTTGAAAAGTCAATTCATGGTGATTTTTGCACTTCCAACGGACTGTGTTGCTTGTTGTTTCCTCGGCATAAGCTAATCACGTTCGTTTATGGCATAACCTTTATGCCCATATTTACCGTTCAAAGAATTGACGATACATAGATTGGACTTCGAATTCAGTATCTGGCAAAAACGAGCTTGTTTTGCATGCCAATCGATATAATGTTCCGAGTTCGAACACTTCATCCGGGCCAGTCGACTGTGCATTCTGTGCCTTATCTAATTCACATGCTATTTCATCCTTAACCATAGAAAAGGCTGATACCGAATGACTACAGATGTCAGCCATGAACATCTCTCTTCCTGAAAAAAATAGTGCAGGATCCTTTCGATCACGTGTAATTCAACAGCTGCATCAGTTCTTGAAATAAACCATTTTTCATCAAAGGGGCATCACATGGGCGTTGAATTGTGGATAATAATGAATTATGAGGAAGCGCTAGCGAATCACACATCTGTTTATCGAACATCTTCTCTAAGAGTGTATCATCGAATTTACATTACCGAGCAGGCAAGTCTTATGTCGCATTAGACGGGCACATTGCACATTCTCACTATGTCTGAAAGTTTAATTATTACAGTTTATGGGTGTTTTTGGTTGTGTTTTTAGTCTACTATTCGGTTGGCTAATAAGTAACCTGCCTTTTTTTAATAAGTTGTGTATTTCTGCAGTCATTGGCAGCAACCATAAACCAAAGAGGCTACTTGCAACTGACAACGTGCCATACACGTAAACGGCGTGATATGTTTCGGGTTTACCTGCGAGGCTCAGAGCAACGGTCGAAAGTGGACCCATTTTTTTGCCAAATTCAGTCAGCATCAGATAAAAATTCGCCAAA
>JACMIF010002526.1:0-17692 GCA_014805445.1 Diplogasteroides magnus | reverse complement strand
CGTAAAATCATCCGTAAAATCGTGTCCGTGAGCGGATCCGTGAAATGAAAAATGGAATTTTCAGGGTTTTCGCTTCGAGACCATTTCGAAGGCGAAAAAGTTCTCTTCTTTTTCTATTTTCTCTCTTCCGAATATGAACGGGCGGAAAATGTTGGAAAATGTCGGAAAATAGCATTTTTCCGACGCATCTGTCTCATCTAACAAAAGAAAGAGGAGATTTTGAAAATTCTAGAATGTAATCTCTTGCCTCTTGTTATTCCAATACTCCGACAGCATGAGCGACATATAATCAAAGTGGCGCTTTACTTATTTTTTTGGATCATCTAATTTTGGCTCCATAGTGAAAAATGCGCAATATCACAAACAAGCAATAAACTTCAGTAAGTGATCGAATTAAGGTCGCGCCTCCTCGTACCCGCAAAGACACTACAATACTCGATACGGCGGTAAATCTATGCCACACTTACATACAGGTTCAGACCACGCAACATCCACAAGGTGAGTTTTCGCATATTTACAAATAGTAGATTAACGTCTCTCACTCGATTGATTTCGATCCTACAGTTATTGAAAAAAATCTTTACGTGTAGGTTTAAACGAGACTGCAATTGACGCAAATTCTGTAATCTAGAGTGGTGGAGATGAGATCAGGATAAAGCAAAACATTCATTCCGAAAAAAAGACTTCCGTTGTTTACCTATGCCGTTCCTCTAAACACCGCAACTTTCAGTCCACCAACATTCATCGTGTTGCGTGCACTCCTCCTCCTCCTCTCACATCGCGACCGGCCACGCCCCCTGCCACTCCGCCCCGCCCGACCCTCGTCCTCCTCTCGTCTCCCTTCTCGCGCAGCTAGTCAGCACAACGGCGACCGAGGAAGCGCAACCCGGCCAAGGTATGTTTCACGCCCACCCTGTATTCCTGGATTAAAAAATCCGGTTTCAGTCGCTTGACGAAGTCCCTAGGCAGCTGTGTAAGTGTGTGAATGTGCGTTTCTTCTGCACGGGTGCATTCTCTGCACTGAATGGCTTTGGAAATGCGGTCCGTTGAATAGCAAAACCCCTACCATGCCCGCAAATTCACGTCCGTGAAATAGAAACCCCTTAGTAAAAAATCAGAAAATTTCCATTGAATGGCTTTGAAAATGCATTCCGTTGAATAACAGTGTCCGTAAAGTAGTCCGGAACTGGTAAATAACAGAAGTTGCAGAGCGGCGCGTCGCGGGCGTGCGCGTCTCTACCATCCGGGACACCGCAATCTGTGCGGTGTGCGCGGTCGCCTGCTACAGGATGTTCCTCTGCTGCTGCTGGCCCGTGCACAAGTGTGCCACGGTGAGCCGACGTTTACTAATTTGGAAATTACACCGCCACATTTCATACTAATTAATAAATTTCACTAGGTTTTCCAATCCACACTACGCCTACTTTACAGATCCTCTCCGTCTTCGACACGGTGATCGTCTCCATTTTCGCTTACAATGTCTTCAAGCACCTCGTCGCTGGTCAGACGTGCGTAGTTTTCTGTTCCACTTTTATTTTTCCGTTCCGCTGTTCCCCGGGAATGCGCTCTTTAGCGATGCTTGATAGGGGTCTTGTTGTCGGGTTTTCTCTTTAGAGTCAAGAGGGAGAGGGGAAGGAAGCATTTGTCTGCGGTCTCTGACTCTCTTTGGGCCAAGAGACATCATTTGCGTGATGGATGTGTGATATTTCCATGTTTTCGGTGCTCTTTTCCAGCCCAATCGGGTCCGTTTCTATTCGGTCATCTATTAATTCCAGCCACTAGCTTCTATGCATATTGCTGACTGCCGCTGTTAACTAACAAAATCGTGCGGCCTTGAAACACATCGGAACGTTATATTCGGAATGAGCGCTTCATGCCTTGGACACTCTTTTTCTCCTTCCACTATCTTCCATCTTCCTGGGTTTAGCGAGGGTATTAGTGTGTATGTGTCCCCTCCTTGTGTTCTCGCATATTAGGCAGCTGGGAGGGGACAACATGGAAAAGCCTTTGTCTCTATGCGTCTCTTCGTTCTCCATGCTCTCTAGCTGTCTTATCCGTCGGACTCTCTCCACTCTACACGCTCTCTCACCCCAGTTAGGATGGACACGAGCGCATATTGGGTTACTGCATATTGGTCCATTGTTTATGGGATGCAATTGCCACAAATGGATGGACTCGACTAAAAGGGACGTGTCTTCTTAGGAAGACGAGAAGACCAAGCCAATACAATACAAAACAAAGAAGAAAAACAAATGGGGATGTCATCCAAGGTCAGATGAGAACGGAATGGACTAGAATGATTGCAAGGGATCAATTTTTGGAGAGAATTCACATATTTTATGCAGCTGCGTTAGAGTACAGACAAAGCATGTAAATTTTATGGTTGTCTTCAAGCTAGAGAGAACCTCTCGGGAGAGGAGATTGACGGCCAATTGAATCCATTCCCTCTCGGGGATATCCAAGACATGCAAGAGCCGCCTCTCAGGGGGATAATCCGCTGAGCTTCCGGAGGGACTCTGGACGAGGAGAAAAAGAGTGGCCAAGTCACGTCGCCGTCATTACGAATATAGCGTTCCGATGGATGTGTTTCAATGCCGTACTGTTCCTAAACAGCCGAATTCGCAAACAGCCGCACTCAGCAAAATGCATGGAACCCACTGGCTGGAACTAATAGAAGCAAGAGGGGGAGGGAGGGAATATCCAAGGAGGGGGCTTAGGTGAATAATTAACGGATCGCGCGCACGCTATGACCAATTTCCGGCATTTCACAGAAGGACTGAGGTAATGGTGTGCTGTCAACACTATTTCCTCCCCTCTCTTGTTATGAAACGACCAAGAATAGCCGGCTATAGTCTCCGGGCTCATTCCATAATGGTGAGGCCAAAATGATCCCTAAAGAGTGGGGGAAGGGCAAAATGACCTTTCACCCGCTATTTTGTCTCCCCCTTTAATGCCTGACATCGTCCATGCTTCAAGGGAAGGGCTTTATGCGAAATTGTTTTCGAACTGTCCCTTCTTTTCAAGGGAATGAAAAGACATACTGTTCACAATAGAGAAACGGCTTGCATGACGTAGATAGTTCGGATGGTAGTTTGAGAGATTTTTGGGTTATGCTTCAGCGCTACTATAGATATTTGAAGTTATAATCTCTGTGAAACATAACCTATAAAGTAGTCAAACTGCCAACCTTAGTATTCAGTGTTCTAAAACCCGCGCCTGTCAATACCGTCGGTTCTTGAGAATTGTTCATTCGAAGTAAGAACGCGAGAGGGAAGAAGGCTATTATACAGAGTCGGCACCTCGGCCGTGTTTATTTGCTTGACTGCCTTTTGCACTATCGACTACTGCACAGTGGGGACGAGGAAGTTCCCTCAAACTATGGTCGGCAATTTGACCGCTCTTTGCGTTATGTTTATGGAACATAACCCATAAAAACTAAAGTACCAATATACCACTGAGTCGCTTTACAATTCCATTGTCTATATTGCATAATGACATGAAAAAGAGTCAGTTCGCAATTCGTCCTTTGATTCGGATGCGCCGCTCGCATGTTCCGAACGCATTAGCGGATGTTGTGTTCCCTTATTAGGCGAGGGAGAGGGTGGAAGGGAGAGAGAGAGCACTTAGGTCGAGATTGGACAGAGTGTGGAGGGTAGTGTGTCACAAATGGGTGCAATTCTATCTAGGGAATGCATTTTCGGAAATTCTAACCTCACTAATCTCCGCCGAACGGCTTTCTACCTATGTGAGAGATAACAGCTCCGACGAGGTTAGAATTTCCGAAAATGATACCTAATTCTAACCCCCTCAACCTCCTCCAACCCCCCTCGTCTATCGAATTCACAGAGAGTCGCGCAGATGGGAGCGGCCACAATTGCAACACCACTGGCAATTCGCTTCACCCTCTCATTGAATCAAACACGATACCACTATGGCTCCCAGGGGAAGAGCGGGAAATTCAAGAATTGGTGGGAAAATTAAAATTCAAAAATTTTGCAGGGACTGGCTGACCGTCGTCGCGTTCGTCTTCTGCACGGCTTTCCTTGTGTGCCAAGTGATGGGAACAGTGTTCCTGATACTTGCACCCAAAAAGTGAGTTTCGAAAAGTCAAGGTTTCCTATAGCGCAAATAGTCATAAGGAAAGTGAAACATTTCCATCCAACTGAGCCGTCATGTATCAAAAAAGAGAGCTAGAGAACGTTCGTTCTGAAGGAATATGGTGAAATAATGTGCAGAAAATAAGCTATTCGTTTGTAATGGGCTAAGCATCACGACGGTAATATAGCGGTGTAGATCTCTGATAGCTGTTCCTTCCATATGTATTTTGATCGAATTTTTGGCTGCGCTTGACGCAGAAAAGGAATAGCCTAGGGCAACTTCCCCCAACTTTGGCGGTGGATGCCATGCAATTGGGAGACAATAGTGAAATGGGCTGATGCACCATCAATTCGCTTTTTGGTGTCAGATTCATCAATATGGAGCAAAGAGTTCTTGGCGCACTTGTAAATGTTTTACCCCTTATTTGCAGGAAGATCGCGTACTACTGCTGGCCGCGTATGGTGCTCATCACCGGATTGCTGGTAAGACTTTTCAGTCGATAAATTATGCGAGTCGTCTACGCTTGCGCTGTGAAATGGCTTCAAGTGCGCATTTCATCATTATATCGCAAATATTGTCGTTTTTCTAAAGAATGAAGCGCAGCAATTCACGAACCATGAAAATCTAGCTTCTTCATTGTCAGCACTATCATCAGACAGTATTTGTTGTTAGTTAAATGGTATTGGAGCAAGGGGGTCAAATCGATCGATAATCTCGAAAAACAGTTTCATTCTCGTTTTTCCATTACAGATCTGCTCCATCATCGCCCTGGTTGTCATGGCCGTCTACTTCTCCGGAAAGTCCGCAGGCATGAACAACGCCCTCATAACGGTTTATCAGGTGAGATATTCATAGCTAATTACTACTTTTCACCATAACAGTTACCTAAATACCCACATATCTTTGTTTCGGAAGAAACATGTATTCATCCTTTTATAGCCCGCCTGTACCAATTTGATCACTAGTAGCACTGAATTCACAATTATAAATTCGTTCTGAAACTTATTCCACCCACGCCCCCATGCGCAAAAAGTGATCCAATCAACTGCTTTCGGTGAGGTTCTAGTATGTTTCATGTGCAATGTATAAGTGAATTGATTCGTCGGAAGTTGATTTGCACTTTCTTCCGCCATTAAACAAATCACCTAATGATACTCCCCAGAGACTCGTTGCATTCTCGTTTGCCCCACAATTGAGTCCCTTCTTTGTCTCTCTTTGTTTCTTCCCCGTCCAAACGAGACTAAATTGACTCCCGCTGCAAGATGCAACATAAACAAAATAACGGGGACAAACGAGATTCTGAAGATGGCAATAAAAAAATGTTGTAAACCGTTCAAAGAAATTATCGGGAGAAGGAACTAAAGGAGTTGAAATCAATCGATAAATCAAAAATCGATTCGTTTTCAGTATTTCTTCGATGACAATCTCACGGAAAAGGAGAAGTACGACCTGCATCATGAGCTGAAGTACTATGCAGGTGAGAAAATAGCGGATTGTCTACGGAGACTTGCGCCATAATATTGATATTTACAATCTGCCATTTTTTCGAAGATTTTCTTCGCAAGCATACATTGTAATTTTACTCTCGATTGTTTATCTGTACGATTAGAGTATTTGTGCGCGTGCGCGCAGCCAAAAATTAGGTTAATGCTAAAGGACGATAGCAGCTCCCAGATCTTCAAAAATGCCAAATATAACAATCGCGTGATGCGTAACTCAATAATTTTGTTGGGCCAAAAAGATGTATGTAATAATCTAAAGACGTGAACGCTATAAATATTGTCGCCGCAGTGGTGGTGGAAAGATGCGCCACCAGATTGTGGCATAAGTGTGAATTTTACAATTATGGCGCAAATGCCCCTGTTATTGTTTTCGTATATATTCATTTTCTGATTTTAGGCGCTTTCCTCGGTCTCTGCGTCGCATTCTTCCTATACACACTCTTCGAACTACTGCTGCTGAAGAAGATGTACAACGAGCTGAAGCGACAGGTGTGTGCCGATTGATTTCATCATAATTTCGCAATTGCAATTTCATCATCCTCAGAGCTATTTTGTGTAATTGTTTGGTAAAAATCACATGAATAATAACTTGGATAAATTGTTTGCAGGAGTTCCACTCGGTCCCGACTGCCGAGCCAACGGCGCCGCCCGCTTTCAACCCCGAATTCCAGAAGGTGTGATTTCGTAATCATCCTGACCGGATTTTCATCATCTCCATTTGCAATCATGCTTTCGCAGCGCAGCACCAAAAATTGTACAGAAAACCAGTTGGACAACCCAGGGCCAGATTAGATCTCCAAACACAAAATTTCATGATCTCTTGTGTTATGTTTCATGTAACTTGCTTAGTTAGTTGATGCTGTTTTCAGACCAATCTCTTACTCTTTCTTCTATTCCCAAAAGTATGAAAATATCAATTAGACGCTTCTTCTCGCCACTCTGAACAATGTGAATATCACGCATTCCATTTATGTAATTTCTGCTTCTTGTTCATCCGACGATAAACTTTTATTTTCGCAATCTCCTTTCTGCAGAATCAGGCTGCATCATGAGTCGTTACTGCCGTATTTTAGCGAATTGACAATGAACTTATCAACGACTAATATTTTTTGATTGGTTAGTTACCGTGATTAAAGCAATGTATCAATTACAAACTGACCAATATTCTCCGAGCAGGTGGGTCCAGTCCATCCGGCTGTGCACTTGCACTTGAACCTTCCAAGGGCCAGTGGTACGCATCCAGCTCCGTTCATGCATGGGGATCTGAAGAAAGTCTATTACACAGGCGAAGATTTTTTGACAGTTGAAATATATCTGTCGAACGGATCGCAAAATTGAGTCATTTCTGCATTGAAAGTAATCGACTTGCTCTCTTTGCAATTTGTTTCACTCTCATTATTAATAAACGCAATCATTTCGTGAACAATGCAGCCTCAGTTTCTTACCTCGCATATAAATCAACAAAACACGCACTATTATTTTTAATATAATGTATGTTTCAGCCTCTTCTTTAGTTGTTGTTGTTATTTCAAGAGCAATTCTGCTGGCGGGCTTGTGATCAAACGAAGAAAATAAACAATTCAGTCAAACCTCTCCGCCGAACACGCATCATTGATCTCATTGCAGTGCGGGCCGGCGAATCCGGTCCTGAAACGAAATCCGTCAACTAGAATCGGTAAACAGCAGATTATTATACAATCCATGGGATACTGCAAGTGTTTGGCCAAACTTCCCCACCTGCAGATGCACTTGGTCGTGCCCATGCCAGGCAGATCGTGGCACACGCCGCCGTTCGGGCATCTGAGAGATCAAAGATCAAAGGGCCAAAAGATCAAAGATCAAACTTGATTCCGTGGCATTCGGTCGGTCCCGTTTGGCAGAAACGGCCAGAGTAGTCTGAAAATGTTTCATATCTCACATTTTCGATGCCATTTTTAATAAATAAAAATGTAGAAAAATGCTGACTTGGTGGACATCTGCATCTGAACGTGCCAGAGACGAGCTCACAAACGCCATTGTTGACACATGGTTTGGCATCGCAGAAGGGCTCAGTCTGAACACAGGCGAATAACAAATGAATAAAATGAGAATTAAACGGTCACAAATAAACTTTGGAATGTCTGTAAATTTTGGAATGTCATCATTTTCTCAACAATCAAAGCGAACATATTGTTTTCCCTGGATCTTTTGGATATACTGAAACATATCTTTTTTTAACTTTCGAAGCTAATGTTCTCAGAGGACTAGAGAGCGTAAGTGTCCATACATCTTTATAAGTTTCGACGTTTCTAATAAAATAGTAATCCTTTTGCACTCACCGATTCGCACTGCTTGCCCATGAATCCAGGCGGACACTCGCACACGGCCTCGTGTCGCTTCACCACGCAGTTGCCCTAAAACGACCAGGAGTTTGACCTATCCAAACGCATTTGATCTGACCCGTTACAGTAATCTTGTGGCAGGGGCCAATTTTTAGTTCGACCCACTCACCCACCTTCAGGTAATATCGTGTGTATGTTGTCATGAACAAGGACAAAAGAAAGACTGGTACTAGATTCGCCAAACTGGGATATGCTATAATTTCGCCGTGATGCATATGTGAGAATTCATCCTTCATTATAAAAAAAATTACTGCTGATTTATAGGTTTGAACCATCGAACGCTCTACCGTATCCCTTGTATACCGTAGTCACTCACCCTGTTCCTGCAGAAGACATGCGAGCAGTCGACCTTCTCGCAGGCTTCCTTTGAGATCGATGCGACCTCCTTCGTGAACGAGTCCTCAGCACAGGCGTGGCATCTGGAAATCAGGAGTTTGGCCAGGCGCACACATGACATTTTATTAGGATTACTGTATATCAGTGCTATCTCAATATGCAACGGTTATGCATATATTTTCTGTTCTGTTACATGTTTGTCGTACTGGATTCATATCTAGTGGATACCTAGAATTTTGACCCAAAATATTAGCTGTCTATTGGAATCGCACGGAAATGCTCTACCAATGATATGCGTGGTGCTGTCATTTCACTTCACCGTGCTACATATTTCATTAAAAAATCCTAATTTCCGAACGTTTGACCTATTGAACTGCTCAAGCGATAATACCGTACCTTTGCTGTCCGACAGAAGGTTGGATCGTGTGCAGCGGGCACGGAGAACAGGGCTGCAGTCCTGGAAGTAAAGATGCCGTTACCCGGCTCAAACGCTAGTTGATGAAAAACAGAACAATATGGTTGTAAATAAATTATGGAATTTTTTTTGCTAGATAGTCGTCATGACTTTCGTTTTTTTCATATTATGAAAGGATTGACTCAGCAACTAATTCTTTGATTCTTGATGGATCAAATACATGTTCTGATGATTATCCGAATTCTGACTGATTGTGAGACAGATAGCTTTCACCAGTGGTGGAGAAGAAAGTAATGCATTTGGAGGTTCTTTAGCAATTCCTTAGACGGTCCATACATACCAGTGGTTGAGTATGTTCCCGCCCCACATGGCTGTTTGCACTGCGATGGTCCACTGGCTCCCGATTGTGCCGTGTACCCTCCATTGGGACAGTTCTCGCATCGACGGACGCCACCCTCTGGTGGAGGACCAGAGAAGGTGTGACGGGGGCAGGCCTATGTATATAAGCCTTCCAATTAATGACACGTAAACAATGGCATATTTTTAAGTATTATGATTGGGAAATCGATGATGACTGACATGTAAGGTCACAGTGGCAATATAACTGATAGTTGAAACATAATCGTTCAAGGGATGAACAAAAATATCACCAGACAAGGCACGAGCCCGGAAGAGGAGTACATTCCATTGCCGCAGGTTGCTAAAAAGTAAATTTTTAGATTGAAAATAATTGCGCCATGGATATTTGCGCCATAATCGTGAATCGGCCGCTTATTGATGGTTCGTCTCACAATAATGGTTCAAATGGTGCTCTGGTCTTTAACAATTTCGATATAAGATGAAGCGAAAGGACTTACCCTGACAAGACTTGACATTGTTCGATCCCTCGAATTGCGTCCAAGTGCCCTCAGGGCAGGCCTTGCAGGCTACCTGAACTGAGGCAATGAGATAATATTTAATTTTTTCAGGCAAAGATGCTCGTTTGTTACTTTTGATTTCAAAAAGTTCATAAGAATATGAAAGTAAATGAATGAAATGCAGCAGAAGCCTTCAGAGATTCATCACGATTTTTGGTTGTACTTTAGAGCAACATATCAAACGGTTTGATTCAAACCTGTCCCTGCTGATCCTGATACGATCCCTGCGGGCATGCAAGACAGGTGTTGTTCACGTTGACTGAACCCACGGGGCAGGGAACTGAAAAGACTTTTATCTCTTATCATTGTTTTCTTGATTCGACGATAATGCTACAGTTACTGAGCTTTTCCAGCATCACCTATATTTAGCTCTGTCGTGAAACATAATTGAAAATGATTTTCGCGAAACTGAAAACCTTTGCCATTCGTCAAATCTCCCCTCAGACATGAGTATTCGATCAACTCACGACATTCCGGTAGTACAGTTGCATCTCCAGTTGCCTCTCTCAGTACATCGCCCGCCGAGCAGCCGAAGCCTTGGGTGACGTCCGTCTTGGCGGCCTGCAGAGGGAAAGCATAAGGTGTGAGGGACGACCATATCCATATTGTCATCAACTTGTGTTCAGATGTCCACGTCTTTTACTGGTCTGATTTCATAGCTTTGCATTCAAAAGATTAGAACTACAGTATTCATTAATCTATCTAATACCCAGCTTTGTCTAGGTTTTTTGAGCCATAGATCACTTTCTATCCGTGTGAAATCTCCACAAACCTTGAGTGCCGGGCATTCGGCGAGCTTGAGAATCTCCGTAGGGATATGCAATAGTTCCTTCACCGGCATCGTTGCCCCTGAAAACAAAGTTGATTGTTTTTAATGATCCTACCGATGCCAGTTCCGCATTGCTTGCAAGCAAAATGTACCGATATGAACTTTTTGCGAAACATAAGGGTTCTCAGAATTTTTCATGGCAAGTGCATTCGATAAAAGAGCTTCCCCGGGGTTTATCAAACTAAATATCATCCGCCGTGTCAGAAACTTTGACCATTTGCGCTAAGCAATAACTAACGCAGTCGCTTTTTGCAATTCATGATTATGCAGAACATAGGGGATCTCACCAGGTATTCTCAGATCAAAGATCGTTTTCAATGTCAGACTACAGAGATCGTAGAAGACTTTCTGTAGGACGGTAGGCAGGATCTGCACTGTGTACGTGGCGGCGACCTGGAATGTATGAGTGAAGTAGAAACTGACTCGTGGACATTTGTGTCACAACAGTGAAATGGGCAGTTTCGCCATCATAGCTCAGGTATCCATGGCGTTTTGTCTTATATACATAAAAACACCGTGATACCAAACATCGTGATAGATAACGCTCCTGTCTCATAAACAATCGATATTTTTGTATATTGAAGAAGGCTACACAAATGAAAAAAATGAAAAATTGGTGAATATTGATATCAATGAAGCATTTGTTCTCTGAAAATTCATTATCCATGCAATAATACCTTATCATGCTCAAATGCGAACTTGACGTCGAGCACTCGAACGAACACCTTAAACATTGCATTTTCCTTTACTTATTGAATATTTAATTTTTGTTCGAATCAAAAACACTGAACTTCATAAGTAAAGTTTGCCATACACGTAGTCGTTGTGATGCATTCTCGCACCGACAACGATGTTAAATAGCAATTTGCTCGATTTCGCAATTTCACTGGGCTAATCATATCTTGTGCTCAAAGAAATCCATGTAACCAGCAAATTGTCATGCACGGACTGCATTTACATATAAACTGTGAAGCATATCCGGATATGCATGGGCCGACGAGCTAAGAAATAATTTGCTCGTTGTCTTTAGTTGTTTACTCAACTCCATTCTCTTTTTACCATCCGTAAATTTCATTTAGCTTTTCATTAATTTTGAGAAAGCTTAGGACACTTAGCATATCCTCGTGCTTTCGTCGTAAAACCTGTGATTTGTGAAGCATACCTGAACGGATGACGAGCACCTCGTCGACAGAATTCCATCCAAGTTATCGAAGTGGCCAGCGACTGCGTCCGTGTAGCTCTGAAGCATGATGATTACATAACGGCTATTTTCAGCATATAAATATGTATATCCCGTCATTCAGGGAACGAACATCACTAGTGAAAGTAAGATTAAATTGTTGCCAGTATTTGAATGTGTTTCGATCATAGTGTATAAGTGTGAAGACAGCCAAGAATGCAATTTCTCTGGCGTGCCTGGCGGTAAAAAAGTAAGAACATTGTATAATTTTCGAATGCCTCTAGTTTTTGGAAGGACATAGATACCTGCAGACAGTCTCTGCTCACATCTCCTTCCACTGGGTACTCGACTCTCGCGGTGAGCTCGTATCGGGCGGGTTCTTCGGCTGCAAAATTTTTATATTTTTAGGCGGCAGCTATAAAATAATGTTCTTAAATATGATTTTCATTAATTTCTGAATTCAAAATTTGTTATTTTGTCCTCACCCAATGGCACACAGGAAGGCGCGACTCCACTCGGTTGCCAGTAGCCGGCATGGCACGTGAAAGTGGTTTGGACCTGGAACAGTGAATAATTTATTTCGAGTTTGAGTTATGTTTCCATCATTGCTCATATTCCCTACTCAATCAAGTAATGCGATCGTCCTTTGCTTGCTAATCCAAGAATTAACCAAAACGCTCAATAATTTCCAAAATATGAGTGTTCCAGTTGTCTCAATACCCTTGACCTATGCATTAGGGTTTTTTTAGTATAAATAGTCCATTTATCAATCCACTTTGAGCTGTTATCTTTCACTCGTAGCGACAGCTGCGCCGCGGAAATAGACGAATGCGAAATACACTTTACTACCGATTTTGAAACCCTACTACCCAGTTCAAGAGAGATTCGATGTTTGCACCTGACTCTCATTGATGAACCTGTGTCCATCCACACATTCCACCGTGCACTCGGTCTTCCCTCTTCCCTTCTCCTCACAGTTGACAGTTGTTGTGTTGGAAGTGAGGAGGGAGGAGGCGGAACAAGGGGCGGCTGCAAAAGAACAATTGTAATTGGGTATTATGGTTTCGGCAGTACCCAAATACTACCCAAATGCCAAGAGCAAGCAAATTTATTTTATGGAGCTAGAATTACAATAGTTTTTTTTAATGTAAAAGAAAATTAGCGACTACTGATCTGAAGGGAATTCAGAGTCTTATTGTTGTATTGCTGCGGCATACTTCAACATTCATGGAGGCAAAATAGAAAAGAAAGAACGCACTAACAATTGGATAATCAATAAATACGTTAACATAATAATACTTATGCAAACTAACGTATGTGCGCCACTTGGAACTTGCACTCGGCGCGGTTGCCGTGGATGTCCATTGCGGAGACCTGCAAGTGGTCGATTGTTGAGAGCCTTCGGTGATATTTGCAGTTATCGATTGATTTGCTTATCGATGGAACTTCGCAGATTAATTTCTCTAATGTTAATTTCTCTAATGTGCGTCGTGTTATTTTAATTTTTTTTAAAATAAAGCCTAACCAAGACTGTCACGTGCTCGCCCTCCAGCAGCTTGGCGTGGGCCGGCGAGAATACGATATCAGAGACATTCGAGACGTCCTGCACGTGGACGGAAACGGCGGTGGAGTTGAAGACGAGCTGAAGAAGAGATCAGAGTGCAAGTAATGGAGATCAAACTATTGACTACATAGAGTACAATACAGGCTACGCAGCCTACAAAGGGATACAGAACGCTAAATAATTTTTTTTTCAAAAGAGAGCATCGGATTTAATAAAAAATGTGCCTTCGTTTTTTGTAATATTCACTGACTGTTGCCTATTTCGAACCGAGTGGACAATAAATGCCAGCTTGTCTGGATGACCAATAAAACGCAATCAATTTTTTCGACCGATTGTGGATGATTTACCATTGAAACACTAGACAGATACGAAATACTTATTTCACAGCCATGGCGAAAGCATACACTCGCGCCTCTTCAAAAGGGAAAATTGAGGATGCGCTCACCTGTACTGGCTCTCCAGGTGTGTCTGTGTGTACTTCGTATGAGTCGGGACAACGAAGAATGGGCGGTTGGGTGTCTGAAAATGAATGCAATGATCGGATTATATAGACCAAACTACAGACTATAAGGAATATAGATATGCATTCACTTTCTATGAATTATTTTTGCCCATTGGGCTGCCAAAAATTTCTTCATTTAAAGCGAGTGAAAGGCATTGTTTAGATCCAACTAATCATATATTGCCTCTGTGATACGTACATCACTCCCTCATTTTCAAGTTTAAGAAACTGAAAAAAACTTGTGAGTTTAACGATGATCATCAATCAAGCGACTAAACTATAAAAAAGATCAAACTACAAAGTCAAGAGGTTAAACTACAAACCGGGAATGCGCAGCTTCACGATGCACTCGGCTGAGTTGCCGGCGTCGTCGTAAGCCGTGTAAACAACGTCTGTGTCGGTCGTGATGGCTCGAGGAGGCAAGAAGTCAGCGGGTTCGACGCGTACCCAGGCGACCTTACAACGAGCAAATTGAAATTATTTTGTGAGAGAGTATTTTTTGGTCCTGCGTTTCAGAGCATTTTTATGTATACTGTTTGTTTTTGCTCACAATGACGATGATCCCGAACCATTGATCGCATAAAAATTCGTAGACTATAACGCGTCTGTGAAACATATGAGAAATTTTGGAATATAATATTTATGCTAACTGAAGCCGACACAAACCATGATAAATACTTACGCTTCAAGGCTATAACAAAAGGAATTGATACTTTTCTTAAAGCTGCCGTTCGATCATCCCTTCTATTGAATAACATATTTAAAACCAAAATGTCCTCCTGATCAATATTTGTACTGCTCATCAAGAATAATTAACGGCATTATTGCTCACTGTTTAGTTTACTCTTAATTCAATAAAATACTTTCTCACCCTTCCACTGTTGTCCATGGCCCTCGGCACTTGGAAGTCGGCCGGCGCTAGCTGACCGAACTCGTCTGATTGCACCTGTAATGTGAAAATAAATCGAATATTTATAATTGTTTCCCTTGAAATGCCTTCATTGTTCGCAATGCCTGCATGTGTAATAGTGAATATAAATGTCTGCTGCGAAACATATTTGAAAAGTCTGAATGATTCGACACGTTTTGAATCTTTACAGTTGCTGTGGAAATCAAATTGCAAATCGAATGGATAGCTTTCAAAAACATATTTTCTCATCCCTCATCTGTCATCACCGACTCACCTTGACCGGTTCCTCTGGACAATCCACGAATGCTGGTGGTTCTGCATCGATGCACTGAGGAATGGAGGAGTTCCAGCCAACCTGAGGGGAAATGGCGTAAGTATCTAATCCTGACATGATTTTTTCCGGTTTTTTCGTTAAAAAAATATCTCTAACAAGTATTGTTCGCTATTTAATGGGAAAATTGTTTACGTTTAGCTGTTCGAGAATTATGTGTGGCATTATTCAATTTTTACATTATTTTTCCCACTAACCTTGTCAACATTGTTCCAAAATGGACCCAATCACTATCTAATCGACAAGAAACATAAGTTAAGCAGAGCGAAGGGAGAATTTTGTTCTCCTGTTCTGATAAACAAATTGATGAACACTCTTTCCTGTTTTCACTAGTACAGCGAAAATGTGTTCGACGTACACGCTTCTCACCCACTGGAACATTACCTGAAGGTTCGGGTTGTCGTGGGCGGGGTTGCTGGGAGCTCGGCATCCTTGCAGGTCGAACCGCATACACGGATTCTCCTCGTACTCGCTCACGCCTGAATCAAGGATCATTCTACAGAGATCAACGATCAAACTAGAGAGAAGAAGTTCAAAGTACAAAGACGTACCGAGCAGGATGTATCGTGCCCTGAGGGGTGGGTCCAGCTCGAATTGGTGCAGCGCGTTATGGTTGCCGGAGGGCGTTTCGAACTCCTGAAATCGAATCCTTCTCATTTTTATTTGATTGTCGGATAGTATAGTTTGCTGAATAAAACGACTGTGTCCACAGACAAATTCAAACCACCCACCACGGGATAGGTATCGTAGTTGTGGCTGAACTGGGTCTTGTGGAAGAGCTGAAGTTTGGTGACATGGCCACGCAGCGGTCCGGAACCAGCGACACCGGCGATTCTGAAATGCTTTTGCTCGATATTTACCGAGGCCCAGGGGGTGATTCATACTGATAGTGAAAAATATTACCCTAAAATTATTTTGTCATATTCCCAGTATTCCATTATTTATTATATAGCATTTGACTTTTCGATTGGCTCTTTGATATTTATTCATGGTGTTATAACACCCAGTTTGAGTGGACTACTAGCCAATAAGGGTTTGAACTGATCAAATATCATGACTGAAACATACCTGAGTGTGGTGAGCGTCTGAACAGTCTGTAGGTCGACAGCCAGGAAGATGAAGGCGTCCTTGTGGCCACACCAACCGGTAGAGGTCATTCGCGCCTGAACTCGTCATCATCAATGAAGACATTTAGTCTAAATTTCGTTTTCTTTAATGTTTTTGAGGAACTACACAGATTCAAAGTCATTAAGAATGGACCACCATCTGCCAATTAACATGGCCATGCGAAACTTATTCCGGATGTCAAAACAATATATATCGTTTTCACATTATCTGTATTGGCATGGACTGGCACAGTCATTCAAACAGTTCAAATAAAAATTGCACTTGCCTTATGTGGTTCATATCCCCAGTTAGTGGTCTCCGCGTTGTCCGAGAACGCTCCGTCGTGGATGTATCCCGTTGAAATGCCAATATCCTATAAATAACTTATTTAATTTAATCACAAAATATTAAAATCTTCCATGAAAATGTCGACTGGGGCTTCATACTCCATAAGTTTGGCTGAAAAAACCACCTGAGAAAGTAGACAAGGCATGCCCAGCTGACACGAGAGAGCGTCGGTTGGGAAGGGTCCTGAAAAATATCAAATTGACGATTGCTGATCTTTGAAATGTTGAAGTGAAGAATGTTATTGTCTGAAATGATAATACCCATAAGGATTTGCAGCTGAATAACGTCTACGTTTCTCATTCAATATGAATTCTTTCCAACTTACTACACTTTAGTGTAAGACGGAATCGCGGTGAAAAAATAAACATAATAAATCATTTTAAAACGTATTTTGCGATTATATAGTCAATGGTCAACCAACAACGCACTGTATCCAGGTCTGTTGCATGTGAACTTGGCCACAGCGCCCTCTTCCACTGAGTGCAGCTCTACAGCACCCTCATTCGGGAAGCCCGGGTCCACGCATACGGGTCCTGTAAATCTCCGATTAAACACCAGCAGCGTGGCGCAGTGGAAGCGTGCTGGGCCCATAACCCAGAGGTCGGTGGATCGAAACCACTCGCTGCTAGCTTTTTGCATAATATTAATTTTGTAATAAATACGAACCTTCGCATCTCAGGTCTCCAAGGTCCCACGATCCATCCATGGTGCATCGGATGGACCTGTCGTCATATGATGAACGTCCAACGAGCGCGTAAGGAGGACGGCAGTTGAAGGTCAACTGGGCTCCCACCTGGAAGATAAATTGCTTTCAAATGGAGTAGAAAGTATCATCGTTAAAAATATTTATGAAATATTGTCTCTTTATAATTTGATTACGTTTCATGCACTGTTTATCAGTTTTTCGCATCCAGTGAAATTGTCTGGACGTGAATCGCTGTGTATTTAGAATTTTACACTCTCCCTATCTGTAACTTCTAACTAGTGATGGCAGAAAGAATGGCTAAGTGCATTTCTTCCCTATGCGCCCTCATTCGGCCGGTCGTCTCTAGTGTTTTTGATACGACCGCGCGAAAGAGAGAACAGACAGGTGGAAAGCACTTCGCGAATCTTTCTGCCTACACTACTTCTAACTGTTTGCACATCGAACGTCAAGGCCTGATACCGATAAATACTGCATTATATTGTATTACTCTCAATAGTTATGACCTGTTGGGGGGGGGGGTTCATGCGGGATGAGTGATTTTTAGCCCCTTGATATTGACAACTTCC
>JACMIF010002525.1:0-17704 GCA_014805445.1 Diplogasteroides magnus | reverse complement strand
TGCTCGCCAACTTCGGCATGAACAACCAGGAGAACGCCGGCAACGAGATCGGATCCTTCCAGATGCTCGTCACTCCTCCGCCCGGCAGTGTGAGTGGAACCGCGACGCGACCGCAACGCGTGCACCGCAATCTCTATCGATTACGAAATCCAGGAGGGACTCAACTACCAGTGGAGGACGTGGTCGGCAGCCAAAGCTGATGGATTCAGCCCCGTGAGCGTCGGACCCGCGACGCCCTGTATCCTCAAGGTTTGTACTTTGTAGTGTGATCTCTGTGTAGTCTGATCCTTGTAGTTTGGCAACTGGGAGTGTCTCGGCAACCTCAACACGGCCAAGGAGCGCGCTTCCATCGGATACGGCGGAAAGGAGAAGGTTTGTAGTCTGACCTAACGCATCTTGTAGTTTAACCTACCGTAATCCTTCAGGCCATCGAGGGAGGAGCCTGCGGCCCGCTGCTCGTTTTGTGCAAGAAGAGACTGTGATCCCATTCAACGGCTCGAAGAGGAAACTGCAACGCGACGGATTACTGTAGCGTACTGTAGTTATATCTGACTACTGTACTTATTCGATTGATTCTACAGTACGCTGCGGTTACTGTAGGGAGTGATGCCCCCGCGTGTTTTTGTTTGTTTCCCTTCTTCGTCCCCTTTCTCCATTGGAGACTATAAATAAATGTGATTGATTTATACGAAATGTTAAAGTGAACGACACACACAGCAGACTTGGGTGGAATTGGGTGGAGGGACTGCTTAGCTTTGGCTTATCCTTGATTGTTTTGGTTCCTCGGTTCATACTTCTGCTTTCCTTGTCTTTGCTTTTATTGCTTGCTTTTACCTTGAATCTGTTGCTCTCGATACGTGGTGGATGGATTACAAATCATGGAATAACCCCTCTCCCATTCATTGTAACGGCAATGATTAAAATAATTATTGGGGATCCACTGACGATCATCGTTTCCTACCAATAGATGAATCCATAAATCGAAATCCACAACCTGCTCGATCAATTGCGCAAAAATGGCAGGAATATATGGACAGCATTTTGCGTTTTGTTCTTTGAGGATTGTAGTTTGATATCCAGCGCACGAAGCACTCTGCAAGCCTCGAGGCTTCTTTTGTAGTGTTCACCCATTGGTCCCCTCCCAACCTCATTTCTAGTAGTAATGATCGTCACAAAAGATAAAACACATTGGTGACTGAATGTGAATGAATGAATGAACAACACATGGAACATGAAATATTGGCACAGATCCAAGTACAGTAACCGGGAATAGGGGCAAGGGTCGTGATGGGAGGCGTATATTGTGTTATCGTTTCTTGTTGTTATCGAGTCCGCTGAAGTCATTGAATTGATTTTTTGTGTAATGCAACTGATATTCATCTTTATGTTGTTGTTGATCTCTTCTTTTTTATTTGATTTTTGATTTTTGATTTTTGATCTCTTCTTTTATGAATGATCTAGATGATTTGCAAAGGGTACGTGACAACACCACGTGACTGTTTCGAATACAGGGGGCTGTCGCCTCATTCATCTTTCTCCTTCCCCCAAGACGGTTGCCTGGCCTCCGACTCCCGCCGCGATCCTCCGCCCTCTACCGTAACCAGCTGGTGCATGAACCACGACGCAACTGCAACGCGTATGATGAAATCATTGCAGGCTGTTGCGGACAGCGACGTCAAGGACTTCATGGCAGCGCACGAAGCACTCTGCAAGCAACGAGGCTTGCTTTGATAGTTCTCACCCATTGGTGCCCTCCCAACCTCATTTCGAATAGTAATGATCGTCACAAAAGATAAAACACATTGGTGACTGAATGTGAATGAATAAATGAACAACACATGGCACATGAATGATTGGCATTGAGCCAAGTACAGTAATTGGGGAAAGGGAAGAGATCTTGGAGGGAAACCTGTTATCTTCATCTCGCTTTCGGAATGAATTGAAAGGCCTAACTTATGAAATATTGGCACAGAGCCAAGTACAGTAATCGGGAATAGGGGCAAGGGTCGTGATGGGAGTCGTACATATTGTGTTATCGTTTCTTGTTGTTATCGAGTCCGCTGAAGTCATTGAATTGATATTTTTTGTGTAATGCTATAAACTGATATTAACCTTATATTTATCTTGATTAACCTTATTGATCGCTCATGGGAAAGGATTTTCAGACGACTGTTACAATATTGAATCTGACATTCGCCTTTTTCGTTAAGATTTTCGAGTAAAATGCACTTCTCATTGGACTGATCCACTCGGACCTGTTATCACTCATAGAAACAACCGCTACTTAGATTAGACGAATCATAAATGCATTTTACTATTGAATTATAAAATAGGGTGTCGTTTATGCGAGTCGTTTAGTGCATTCATCATGTCTCTACTCTATAAGGAGCAGTTGTCTCTGAATTTTGGAGACAACAGCTCTGCTGAGAGTAGAGACACGACGAATACACTAAACGACTCGCATGCGACACCCTATTATAAACCCTAGTTTTCGCTTCTCTAAAACATAAAAAAATGTCAGTGTGTTATTATACTTTGCCGTAACAAAAATATCTGTTTACTATGCAATTATCGATTGGATTGAAGTTCACGGAAAGGGATCTTCCTTCGAAGTTCCCACGACGTGTAAGGGAACCTTTCCCTTGAATGGCGTCTTCACTTCGCGCATGCACATGTCAATGTCCATTCTGATCCTCTCATCGCCTTCGGTGTAGTTGCCGATCGAGTAGTACGTGTTATCACAGTTGTTCTGAAAGCTCAGATTGATAGATTCAGAAGAAAAAACATCAAGAGATTTACGATTCAACAGATCAGCTTTTTAATGTTCTTTCTTGTTTTCGGTATATACGCTATTTTTATATATTTTTTTTGCTATTTATGCTAATACGCTAGATGCATGCACTATGAAAATCAGCACCCATTTCCAAATTTAGGCCACGAAGGCAGGGAACAACAAATTCAGAAAACCAACAACTCCTGCACTTGAGTAGAACAGCTTCAGCTTTGGGCAGTCCGGCTGGAGAAGAAGAACTGGCTCGACGTCTTTGAATTCGCTCTGAAAATTGAAGAAACTGTGACGAGAAAAGACATTGCACTCTCCTAAAAACTATTCACCCGAAAGGATCAACTATCACTTTATGTGATTTACATTGCTGTACCGTGATTTGAAATAGGTTATCTGTAATAACGGAAGAGGTCTTCACAAGGGGGTGGCACATCTTTTCAAAACTGTTACCCGTGCTGAAACTTTCAAGGTAGCATCATCAGGGGCGGCATACACTTCAGCGGTCATTTCATAAATTTTTACCAATGATCAAAGAGTAAATTTTCGATAAGAATGTGTCCACTTCATCATTGGGTTACAAATGCCCGTAATGTTCCCACTTGTCTTTCAATCGAGTGATTAACTCATTCAAAGTGCCGTTCAGTGCATATTCTGGGTTGAAGAAGCCATCAGCGATGTAATGCTGCATCTGTCCCTTCTTCTGCATTAGAACGACCATGCCGAAGCTATTTTTCTAAAAAAAAAACAATCAAAATAGGCAAATGAATTTGAAATTTACGTAAATTTCGCCTACATAAAAATTTTAAACAACCGAACATGGCTATCAACAGTCTTTTTCTCAACTTCTATGTAAATCTTTAACTTTCACATCCCCCACAAAGCGGTCAAAGTGCCAACCGTAACTCACAGTATTGCAGTGTATCAAGCCGCGTACTGAAATATTCTTGCCATTGGAAGAGGAAATGAAGAGGCTTATCCCGAACAGAAAAGTCGCTGAAAGGTTCATGACGGCCCGACTCGATTCATTCCTACAGCACAGTTTGATGTGCAAATTCTGTCAATGACAAGCGTGGGAAACTTCTGACGGCGTAGAACGATAAGCCACAGCGTGGGAGTAATCTTTATTGCAATGTTGGCAGCGTTTGCAGCGATTTCTTCAATGTTGCTCTCAAAATTCTTTTGAACGGGCAAAATTAAACATGATCCTAACATTGTTTCTAATTAGTACATTCCATCGACAGACTGATGTTACATTACGAATAAATCGATAACTCGTCCAGGCAATCTGCATAGTGCAAAAACAAAGCATAATCTGCATAGTGCATAGACAATGCATCGTTCGTAATTCAAAAGCACGAAAGACCCACCCTCACTCCCTTCCTCACTCCCCACTACGGGCGGTCGCCCCATGTCTTCCTCTCCTTTCCCCTATCCCCGCGCTAAAGCCACAATGTCCGGAGATCCTCGAATCAAGGAGATTCTCGGAAGATACGGACCGACCGTCCCGAGTCTCCCCCCGCGGACGTCCGTCCTCAAGGTCGAAGAGGGCTTCCATTGTGAGTTCATCAATCAATAAATCAATAAATTGATGACGTCATAGGTTCAGGCATAATCGCCCTAATCCTTTCGAAGACACTGATCAAACAGAAATGTTGAAATGTTCACCGAAAAACCTAGATACTGACAGATTAGCTCAAGCTGTGTATTTCACCAGAATGATGAAATCGCCCCCTTATTTCATCATAGTGACGAAATCCCTGTTTACAGTCAAGCCGGTTCGAATGGACTACGCCGAGTTCGCCAACAGACTGCTGACAGTGCACGCACCCGACAAGGGATTGAACGTCGTCGTGACGGAAGACGAAATCGGCAACCTCTTGGGTACGGTAATCGGACGGCTGTTGAAGTGATGTGGACATAAAAGTGATTGACATCCGGGTAGTCAATTCATCTGCCGAAATGCTGTAAACATGAAAATCGGAATCATAATCGCCACGGAAATCGGGATATTGTCGATATTTGATCGATATGATGAATAAATAATTGCAGACAAGGCCCGGAATACGTTCAAGAGCCAGGACATGATGATTGAGGTGAAATATTTTTTTTAATATTTAAAAATTAAATCCTCTAGATCGACGCCCCCGTACGCATCTGCGGCGACATTCACGGCCAGTATTCGGACCTGCTGCGGCTCTTCAACATGGTATTGTGAAGTGCGCAGGCGACGCGGACGCGTTGCGGTTGATTTCGTAATATTTCGCAATCATTCAGGGCGGCTTCCCACCCACCGCGAACTACCTCTTCTTGGGCGACTACGTGGACCGAGGCAAGCAGAGTCTGGAGACGATCCTGCTGCTGCTCACATACAAGGTGATTTCGTAATGCCGACTGCGACGCGTCTGTCTCATGCGTTGCGGCTATTTCGTCATATTTAGATTCTCTATCCGAACAACTTCTTCCTGTTGCGAGGAAACCACGAGTGCTCGAATGTCAACAGGGTATGGGTTATATTGAGATTGTCGATCCAGAATTTTTTTGACCTACGGCTTCTTGGACGAGTGCCAACGACGATATCCGAAGAACGGCGCGGGACTCTGGCAGATCTTCCAGGTGTTGCAAAAGAGCCGTACATAATGGTGTTCGAACTCGAGTTCGATGGATTACTAGTCTAAATGCATGCCAGTACGCTACATAAACAAATTGAATCGCTACACACTGTGGGGGGGATCGAACCCTGGATCTTCTGGCTTGTACTCTATTACGATACCTTTATACCACCTTCAGGAATGCTTCGCGTGGATGCCGCTGACTGCGGTGGTGGGCGAGCGGATACTGTGCATGCACGGCGGCATCACGGATAAGATGCGCGATCTACGCATGCTCAAGGAACTCGAGAGGTGTGTCTGACGGACTGCGTGGCAGCCCATGGATAGGCTTCTTGACAGCCCGTTCGCTGAGTAGGTATTACGACGTGGCAGGCCATTCTTAGCAGCTGCTTGCATATATCGCTAATGCTGCGTGACAGCCACCAATTCTCGTCTTGGCAGCCCACATGGAAGTGATTTCAGGCCCTGCAACTCCAGCGTCGCGGATTCTATCTACACGGATTGCCTGTGGGCGGATCCGGTCGTCGGTCTGAAGGTAGATGTAAACAAACTAAATAAATAAATAACATTATTATGTATTTGACCCCTCTATATTACCATTGTCAGAATAAAGTCCATAGTATTGCAAGACTTGCAAGATGAAGATTAGAGAACATTATTTGAGGGCGTCTCGCCGAGCATGCGTGGCATCTCCTACGGTTTTGGCGAAAACATCGTGAAGGACTTCTGCAAGAACAACGGCATCGACCTGGTGCGTTGAACGAAACATTCCTCATCCGCAGCGCGCGTGGCCGACGCGTAACGCGGTCGAAAATCAATAATTTCGTCACTTCAGATCGCGCGAGCTCACCAAGTCGTGCAGGATGGATACGAGTTCTTCGCTGATCGCAGACTGGTTGGTGTGCATTTCTGTCGTTTGGGAAATGACAGAAAAATACCGTAATCCTTAGGTCACAATCTTCTCGGCGCCTCACTACTGTGGACAATTCGACAACGCGGCCGCCATGATGGTAAATGGATGAAATCTTCGATAAAAGGACATCGTGTCATGAGCTAGAGAGTGCAATTCGCCAGTACGGTGCAAAGTCTCTGCTCTTCTCCTTCACCTAGCAACTTGAAAGGGACAATAATCAAAGAACAATTTCTATACATTTTCGCTTGGGGTGCTTTTTTTTGAAATAAAGAGTAGCAAGATAATCGTCATAAAATATATAAATCAATGTAGAAAAATAGATTTTCCAGGTGGTAGACAAGGATCTCCGTTGCTCGTTCGAGATCTTCAGGCCCCTCCTTCCGAAGCTGTTGACACCGGTGCGACTGTGTAGCAGCCCCTGAATATGGTTTCTTAGCTGCCCCCAGGATACGGACTAGTCCTTGAGAGTGGCTTCTTGGCATCCCCTCATCGAACCTATTTTGTAGCCACAGAGAACGTCTTCTTAGAAGCCCCGACGAATGATTTCTCCGCAGGTCGTCCTTGGAAAGCCGGTCGCGCGCAGTGGGACACCGATCGTCAAGGACCAACAGCTCAATACGCCACAAACTCCATGAGGGCTGCCACGCTGTGTGTGTGGATAGGGGCTGCCACACTGTCTCTCTTCATTCCTCGTCGCTTTTTTCGTGCAACACTGACATCAATTGCTGCTGCTGATTTGTCATCGTTTTTCGATGAATAAAGCAGTTGAACCTTTGATACGGTAACATAATGCATTACATGAGCGATTCACAATTATCACAGTTAAAAGACTATACACCGTAGCTTCGAAAACGGACAATTCACCTATAAACTTCTCGGCTCTGGTTATTACATACTATGTACTGTCAAAAGGACTTATCGTCTATGCAAATTGTGTATCATGGCAGGGTTCGAAAATGGTAGTAAAATGCATTTCTGATTTTTTTAAACATCTACCAAACTGTTGACTCTTTGTCGACAATCGCTCCGCTCCGAGAGGATTAGACGAATGAGAAACGCACTTTACTATTTAGAAACACGAATGTCTATTGCCCACTACTGCGCTATTGTTTTCAACTGCTGAATGAAAACGCTTGGAACGCCAGGGTATATCTCCTACTCGACCGGCCAAGCAGTCCACCGGCAGGACCACATCCTCCCAGGGATAACCACCTGGCCCCTGGAATAAAGACTTTTTTATGAGAATGATAGTTTTACTGTCTGTAATATATTGAAATCACACTATATATGCCCCTCAGGAGATATTTATGATTTTTCACGAAATACCCGCAACAATTTCACTTCTATTGTCCCTATACCTTGTAAATAAACGTTATTTGTTGGCCAAAAGCATTCGAAAGTATTGTTACGGGATATCCGTATTTGTAACATTTCGTTTCGTGTTGTAATACGTAAATGGCAGTGTTTTGAAAACATTGCCATTGTTTTCATCGCGAAGATTCGCTGAACTTTGTACTCTGTCCAGGTTGTCGCATGCGAGTCTTTTAGTGCATTCGTCATGACTCTATTCTCAGCGATGCGGTTATCTCTAAAATGTAGACACAACATCTCTTCAGAGAATAGAGAAATGACGAATGTGCTATAAGACTCTCATGCGACACCCTAACCCTGTCTCAAAACGGCCATCAATTTCATAGTAAAATCAGCGCGAGTCACGCGGATTCATTCTTCGCATTCATTCTTTGCTTTTGCACGCATACGTGCACACGCCACGTCCCCCTTCCTCCCCTCTCATTTCACCCCTCTCGTCCTCATTCCGTTTTCTACTTCACTGGTGGACGGTCGCCTGACCGGCTCTCGCTTGACGCCGTCCTCGTTTATGATATTGGCCAAGGTACCGTGCCCCTCGCCCCTCGCCCTCCTCCTCCTACCGTAACCTCCCCCCTTTCAGAAGTAACGTAACGGACTCTACGCGAACGAACAATGCACGCGCTTATCGAATGGGAGGTTGGGTCCTACCACGAAATGCCTGGAAGCTACCGTAATCCTCCTCAGCCTCTGCTCACTGCGGCAGCTGGCGCACTCACACTATCGGCCCTCGTGGCGGCAGGCAATCTCTCCGGATGCTGTGGCAAGAAGAAGGTACCGTAACCCGGAGAGTGCTACCGTAATCCTGATCTTCCGTTCAGGACAAGGACCAGTCGACGATGTCGAAGACCGGGGGCAAGTCTGGCGCGTCGAAGATGGGCGGAGCTCCTGGAACGCCTGGAACGCCTGGAACGCCTGGAGCACCTGGAGGAGCAGCAGCAGCTGGTGGTGCTGGTGGAGGTGCCGGAGGACCCCAGGCCCCAGGCGACCAGAACGCCATTGCGGGTACGATATTGTCGTATCCCAAGAAGAAAAGTGATTACCGTAACCTAGCAATGGCCATGCTTCAGGCACGCATGATCCCAACTACCAGACGCTGGCAGCAGTTGGAGGAGACGCATTTGGTGCTGACAAGGTTTGACCCAGCGATCAAGACACGGAAACTACCGTATTCATTCAGGCAGGCGGAGGCGGCGGAGGAGGAGGGGGAGGAGCAGGACGCGGCGGTGGCGGACCCAAGGCGCCGGCCCAAGGAGGACAGATCGCCGGTATGACGAAATCGATGACGTCATTGATGATGAAATCGATTGCGAAATCGATAATGACGAAATACCTGCAGACACGCACGATCCCAACTACCAGACGCTCGCTGCAGTCGGCGGAGACGCATTCGGAGCTGACAAGAAGGTGTGACTCGGTGATCGACCCAAGGAACCTACCGTAATCCTTCAGGGAGCCGGAGGAGGAGGAGCCGGAGGCGGTGGTGGCGGGCCTAAAGCACCTGCGGCTGGTGGCATGGCCGGTTAGCTGACCTGACATCTGACCCACTGAACATTACCGTAATCCAGGAACACACGACCCCAACTACCAGATATTGGCTGCAGTGGGCGGAGACGCTTTCGGCGCCGACAAGAAGGTTTGACTCAGTGAACGACCCATGGGACCTACCGTAATGCTTAAGGGTGCTGGCGGCGGAGGAGGCGGTGGTGGCGGACCCAAGGCACCCGCTGCTGGGGGCACTGCAGGAACTCACGATCCAAACTACCAGACGCTGGCCGCTGTTGGCAAAGACGACGCGTTTGGACCCGACAAGAAGGCATGTCCCAGCTGTCGACCCCCTTGACCTACCGTAATCCTTCAGGGCGCCGGAGGAGGTGGCGGCGGCGGGGGCGCCGGTCCGAAGGCACCTGAGAAACAGGGCGAAAAAGCCGGTGCGTGTCACAAAGTTGACATGCCGTAATCTTACTGTAATCCTTCAGGAACTCACGACCCGAACTACCAGACGCTTGCCGCCGTGGGCAAAGACGACGCGTTCGGTCCCGACAAGAAGGTACCGTATTCCCCGAACATGAATCAGGGATTCAATATTGAAAATTCAGGGAGCAGGAGGAGGCGGCGGTGGTGGCGGCGGACCCAAGGCACCGGCTAATCAGGCGGCCAAAGCCGGTCAGTGGATGACTTCCGCTCGCTAACGAGCGGAATCACTGTGAATGAGACGGAACGAAATATTCAGCGACTGCGGACCCTAACTACAAGACGCTGGCAGCCGTGGGCGGAGACGCGTTCGGCGCCGACAAAAAGGTGTGTCCTAGCGGCCGACCCGCTATTCCTATCGTAATCCTTCAGGGAGCCGGCGGAGGCGGCGGTGGCGGACCCAAGGCACCGACTAATCAGGCGGCCAAAGCCGGTCAGTGGAGGGCTTCCGCTGAATAACGAGCGGAATCACTGTGAATGAGACGAAACGAAATATTCAGCGACCGCGGACCCGAACTACCAGACGCTGGCCGCCGTGGGCAAGGGAGACGCATTCGGACCGGATAAGAAGAAATAAGAAGCGTACTACTGATCTCCCCCCTTGACCCCCACTGACTTTCCCCTCGAGACCACAAACCCTGCTGGGTTACTGTAGGCGTGATTCCCAATTGACATTGAGCTTGGTTTGATTGAGTGATTTTGATCCTTGATCTTTGATCTTTGATTCATATTGAATCTCATAGTCGTGAAGAAAAATGTGTGAAAAATAGGGAATGGTATAAAAATTGGGAATTCGTCCATTCACCGCCCCCACCTCAATGTCTCGCACCCTCTTTTGGCGTTCACGAATGTTGAGACGGAAAGTAAAGGAAAATTTGTGATCTTGATGACTCGTGACTGGAATATTGACTGATTGACCTACCGTAGTACCTCGACGTTCATGGTGCTGCATACTGATAAAGCGAGCTTATTCGATTTGAATCTTTGAGAGTTGCATCTGTCAAGGAGGGTTGTATTTCAAGCGACGGTACTTATGCTCTGTTCTCTTCTTCCCGTATAGATACGTTTCTTTTCACGCATCACTTCGAAACCAAACACGATTCTCCCTCCCTCAGTGCCTCTGGAGTAGAGTCCCCTTATCAATCGCACTTTTCATCTTTGTCGTCATTCCGCATTGGGGGCGGTCGTCTCTCAACTCATCATAGACAACTGCTCCCCAATGCAGAATGACGAGAAAGAGAAAAGCACGATTGATAAGGGAACTCTACTCTGGAGCGAGTGAATCACATGCATGTATTCCATCCCTCTATGTTCTTCGCGGTCGTCTATGCGTCAGAGACAACCGCGCGATAGAGGGCGCAGAATATGGTTGGCAGTTTGAGTACGAAAGTGCATTCGTTATCTCTGCTTCACCGCAGATCGGCTGTCTCCCGCATACGAGGGACAACCGCTCTGGGTAGCAGCAGAGATAACGAACGCACTTTCGTACTCAAACGGCCAACCATAGCGCAGAGAGGCGCAATGCACATTGGGATTCACTCTGCCAAAGGCTGCTCTGCCGCGCGATTAATCTCCCTCGAAAGTCAGTGACTGAATTGTGAGAGACAATAGCTTAGGTGGAGACGCAGAGAAAAGTTCACTGAAAGGTCGCGAGTTTTCGAGAGGATTAATCGCATGGCTGGAGTCCTACATATGTAATATGGGGTACTAAATCGGTAAATTTGTCGTTATTGTTCTCCGCAGTGAGGTAGTCTAGCAGGGGAAGAGAAACGCGCTTCGGACAAAAATGTCGAGCAATTTACCGATTTAGAATCCCATAACATAACATAGAGAGAGGTCACATTATTTAAGAGATAACAACACATACTGTTCTAACAGAAAAAATACTGTCAATTCTCCATCATTCCGTTTCAAACTGATAATATTGGCAATTTAAAACTGAATTGTGGGGAGAATTGGCAGTATTTATTCTGATTGTTGTTTGTTTCGCTCTCTTTCTCATTCTCTCCCCTCTCACCCCACTGGCACTAATCGATTGCTGTCTCACTGCGACCACTGGACGAGAGAGTGAAAGGGCGCGTTCCCTTTCTTCTGCCGCAGTTATTTTTGAATACCCATCCGCTGCCTTGTTTTACGCTTTTACAACTCAGGGTTCCCATATTTTTGGTACTTTATTCTTATTTCCTATGAACCTAGAAGAGAACAGCTCATGGCGTGTAAATGTTCGCTTTGTAGTTAGCTGTGTCATGAAACATATTAATTTTCTCAGTCCATCATTAAATAGGTAACAAGATATTGAGGTCATGAAATATGACAGTCTCCATGGACAATCTTCCATTCGATGTCATTGAAAGGATTATACATTCCACTCCCTTCACCACTGCTCAGTTGAACAATCTGAGGACTACGTGCAGGTTTGTTATTTTTTAAATTATTTTCACTCACACTGTTCTGAACACCGTCAAACAAGTCTCTTTCGGAACTTATAAGCAATATGTTGCATATCTCGCTGTCGGATGAAAAATATAATTGATAATTGGGTGAAAAACAAAAGCTTCGTGGACACTTGCGCCATAAAGGAGGTTGTTGCAATTCATCATTACGACGCAAATGCCCATGACGCTCTTGTGTCTAACCAGCATAATTTCAGGAGATTCAAGACCATAATTGACCGAGGCACAAGCAAACTCTACAATCGCAAGCTCAAACTCAAGTTCCAAATAAACGGAGACAGCTTCTACTGCACTATTTACAGCCTATGGGTTGAGCATCCGACTCTGGAATTCATTAAAGGTAAGCGTTAGCATTTCTATTAGAAACTTGCTGTATCGGAAGTGAAGTTAATTTCTCATTTGTCTAATTTCCACAAAGCGGTTATTTCTACGTGCGATAGACAACGGCTCCAAGTGGATTAGGTGAATGAGAAATGAACTTGACTACTGATTTAGAAAAACTAGTGTGCGTGTCCAGACTCCAGAGCTTAGGGCAGGATTAATGTTGTTGTTATTCTGCGGATGAATTTTCACGGATGACGCAAATTTACAGGCACTTGCATCGGGAAGAGATACGAAAGTCCTGCGCACTATACAAAGCTGCTGGAGAATGAGAACTTCAAATACTGTTTCAACATGTTTGCTAAGGTATGCGTGATTTTCGTTGGAAATTCCGTCTTTGTTTTAAGAGAATCCCTGTTTTCGATTTTGCATCTCCACCAAATGCGGTATGAGAATCCCCAAAAATTGTACTTATTATTGTGGAAAACCAACTTGATATACTTGGTACACACGCTCCATCTGGATGACGACTGTGCGCTCTCAAATTTGCGTGCTATTTCGTCGTTTCTCAGACCATTAGCCATGATTTTGAATAGGTTTCACGCTCAACATATAGAGGCTGACTTTCAACTTCGTTTACCACAATAATAAAAGACACGCGTGCACAGCAGATTTGCGCCACAAAGGTGAAATGTTCATAAGGCTCATGTCTTTCAATCGAAAAAAAACCAGAAATCTTTAGGGAGTTCGGTCAATCCGTACCGAAATCGAAGGCCATATCAGCGCATTTTCTCTGGAGGCGATAGCGCCCGCTCTTGAACTGTCATCTTCCTTGAAAGCGAATTTCATGGACCGAAGCAGGGAGATTCCGGATGTCGCAAAATATTTGTTGAAGTCAATGGATGTACTCTCTTTGAAAGGCCACACCAACTACTGGGAAAAGCACCTGAGCACGGAGTTTTACCAAGGTAAGATATGTACAATTCATAGTGATCGAGGCAAATACATCGGCTACACACAGAAAAATAACTGCAACTTTTTTCTATTATAACTGCTAAATCCGCTCTTGTAGTTTAAAACTGGAACTGGGATGCAGTTATAACTGCATCCTAGTTGAAGTTTCAATTGCAGTTGTAACTACAGGAGCCGTTTTTGCAGTTATAACAGCAAAAATTGCAGTTATTTTTCTCTGGGTAGTGTATCTAAAAACGGTAGTAGATTGCATTCGTGTATAGCCTGAATCTCGTGGAGCCGTTTTATCGCAAGGGTGAGACAACCGATGTTGATGAATTAGACGACGGACGAACGCACTCCACTACCGTTTTAGACACCCTAGCAGCGGCCTCTTGGTCATTTGTGCCATAATCATGAAAAAAAGACATTAAAAAGACAAACAATGAAAAGAGTAGTACAACTCTCCATTTCACCATTATAGCGCAAATGGCCATAACTCTGCTGTCGTTCACCCCAATGATGATCATTTTGTTTAGAAATCGATGTAAAACATCTGAGGCTCGAAATCTATCCCCATATCCCCCTAACGGACGGAGAGTTGATGATTTTGAACGATAATGAGAAGTTGGAGAGCATTGACATGCAGCCGGTTAAAGGAATATCAGTGATCGGCTTGAGAACGGTCATTCAAGTATGTTTCAAGGTTTCTTAAAGGGTAGTAAAGTCCATTTTTCACTAGTCTAATCGCCACAGAGCTGTTATCCCTACGTTCGATGGACTACAGCTCCGAGTGGATTAGACGGATCAGAAATGCACTTTACTACCCTAGTATTATTGTTAACCGCAATCAAAGTCCGCAATAACCACATTGTTTTTTTTTGATTATTTGAGGAACTGCTCAGTACCACCTTCAACAAGACGATTTGTTTGTTATTGGTGATGCCGTTCCACTTCAATCCTCTCCTGGCGCAGTCGGAAGAAGAGGTAAGAGTGGAATGAACTCCTGTGTTACCGTAATTTCATCATTATCTCTCAAATGCGCACGTCCAGGTAGCTTATCGCGATCACGATTTTCAGGAAATGTCTGTGGAGAGGAACGACGGGGTTGCTGAGCTGAAAGTTGAATACTCCCAAAATCATCGAAAAGTGACCCTAACTGTGAGGAACAGAACGAATGTGAAGATACGGGCGACTCACTTGTGAATTTTCGAGTAGGTAAAATAATAGGGTTTTCAAACCCGTTATTTTATGAGAGAAACTTTCTTTCTCATTCAGGTAATCTCCGAGGAGCGGTTTTCTCGCTTGTGTGATAGATAACAGGTCCGAAGAAATTTGACGAACTACAACTGTCTCGCATAAATTACGGGTTTATAAATAGAGATTCAAAGCGGTCGTCGCTCCCTTCGCAGACACGACCGCTAGGAATGAAGATAGACGGTAGTGTTGGCTGATGAAATACTCGCGCTAGAGGGAATACGAAAGTGCACGCCTCCCTCGTATTCCATGGTCATGGAATACGAGCGAAGCGGTCGGTCATTTTTTAGGATTCCATGGAATCCTAGCGGTTTTCCTTCGTATTCCCCTGAATACGAGCGTTTGTCTTGGCATTTAGTGGCCTTATTAGCAACTTAGATGGTTGAAAATTTACAAACAGGGATAACTTTTGGCGTAGAATCCGAATATCGTACTTATTTTCACTATTGGTGCTGTTTTAATTTCGATTATCAAAAATTCACTGCGACATAGTTCGCTTCCAGGGTTGTTTTTTTTTACTAAAGTTCACTTTTTTGAATTTTTTCGCCCAGCTAATGAAAATCGCTCGTATTAGATGTTAAACGACAACGGCCGCTTAGTATTCATTTGAATATGAAAATTAGGGGAGACGCCGCTCTCATTCCATGAGAGAATGAAATGGGGATAAAAGTGCAACTGCTCGTATTCCATTAGCCAAGACTAATAGACGGCTAGAAATGAACGGCTGTCAATATCTGAGTCAATTCACGATCTCTATTTATAAACTCTAGTAAATATTTTATTGATCAAATGACCAAATCAATGCCTTTGTGAACACCATATCATTTTTCCAAATGTGCTTTTTGTTGTTTCCGAATGTGCTACAAGATATAAATCATTTGTATTGTCTCTCTCTCACTTCGTAATTTCTCTGGCTAACAGGCGCGATTTAGCTTATGTTTAACTTGGACTACTTATGGAAAAATGAGATTCCGATCAACACTTCATCTTTGATGCAAAAAATACCTCATTTGATCTTACTTGCATCCGGTATGAAACCACTAGAGTGGGCGTCTCGTTCAATTTACAATCAATGAGTTCGAAATCACCATATTATCCGCAATCAACGACAGTCGTTGATTGCAATCAACGAATATGTCTGTCTGTCCTCTCAACTGCCCGATTGTCTATCATGATCTAAAGAAAATGACTCACCGATGCATATAGACGGGAAACCTTCCAAAATGTGTCTAGAACCATTGTTTTCGAAACTTTCGTCGAGCGCGGTCCTTCAAATTTATTGCCTGTGCTCATTGGTGAATAATTTTCCCTAACTCATGATAGACACCCGGGCAGTTGAAGACAGACAGAAATATTCGTTGATTGCAATCAACAGCTGTCGTTGATTGCGGATAATATTTCTCGTTAATTGCGAAATTGCTCGAGACGCCCACTCTAGAAACCACCACGAAGTGGAAGGAATGACTATGGGGAGTCTAATGAAGGCAAATGAAATCCCATAGTTCATTCCGTCATCCTGTATTCTCCATCGCGCGGTCGTCTTTGGATTGTAGACGACCAAGCTAACGAGAGAGAGAGAGAGAGAGAGAGAGAGAGAGAGTGCAGAGAGGCGAAATGACTTTACTTGGCATTTTTCATGCCGACATCCAGGCAAAAGCAAAACCCTTAGGTGTTCCCATTTTACATTACTTTGCTGCAAACACTACAACCTTTATCCGATTGGGGGAAATGGTGACACAAGTACTGTTGCATCCTGGGTGCAGCACAAGCATTGAAGCTTTTCTCTACAAGTCCTTGCGGGCGGACGCATCTTCATTCGTTCCCAGTTCGACAGAGGCCTAAAGGGAATATTATTGGAACCAGTATTTGTAGTTTGATCTCTCGTTTGTAGTTTGATCTCTTGTTTGTAGTTTGATCTGATTGCATACATCGTCTCCAAACTTCTTCTTCTTCACGTATGGAATTGCCCTGATGGGATCGGATCCAAAGTACAGTCCGGGGTCCGTGAATCCCATCACCTCATCGTTCTTCTTGTCAACATGGCTGCCTTCTGCAAGGGCGCCGCTCACTTCTCAGTTTGTAGTTTGATCACGCGTCGTTTGGAGTTTGATCACGCGTCGTTTGTAGTTTGATCACAACACTCACGTTCCTCGCAGCGTCCGCATCCTGCTCCCAGTCGTACTTGTCCCACATCTCCACCTGAAGACAACAATTGATCTTTGATCTTTAATCCTTGGTCTTTAGTCTTTGTAGTTTGAACTCGCCTTCTCTTTCTTCATGATGAGGCGCAGGACTTCGTAGATGAGGGAGTAGTTTGGCCTGTCTTGCTTGTCCATTTCCTTCAGATGCTGCACAATGACTTCGGTCTCATCTGAACCAAGGGTTCGTGTTCGGTTTGGTCTTTGTAGTTTGTTCATTATAGTTTGATCTTTGTAGTTTGGTCTTTGTAGTTTGTCGTTCACTCACATGGCATTCCCTCCAACAAGACCGGCGTGGCGACCTCCTTCTTCTTATTATGCGTCACGGCCTGCAAATTGTGATTTTTTATCTGTGAGCTTTGATCTTTGATCTTTGGTCTTTTTGCATCATATACGTACATCTGTAAACCTGCTCTCCGATCAAGGCAGCTTGCCCTTGAGCAGGTAGATCAGCAAGTAGAGATACGACCACATGTCGTCCTGTCTGCTCTGAAACGGGCAAAAATTCACCGCTGACCGTGACGCGTAAACCGAAGCGTTGCGGTCGACAAACGCTCGATGTTGTCATGCATGGCGGGGGAGACGAAAATCCTCGAGCCTCTGGTCGGACACTTGGCTCTCATCTTCATACTGTACCACTTGCCATCTTGAATCTTGGCATAGCCCCTGAACAGAATGGATGACATCTGGGACCTTCTTTAGTAGCGGGGACCCGACCGCACGCGACCGCAACGCATGCGGTCGCGCGTCGCGTGTTTTGTTGACCTCGCTTCATGGAAATTGAAGATGTGTACAACGCGCGCTCGAAGTGGATCAGATTGGTGTCCCAGAGCGAAGTTGGCCGGTTGAATGCTACGGTGGACGAAGCCCGAATC
>JACMIF010002523.1:0-17711 GCA_014805445.1 Diplogasteroides magnus | reverse complement strand
CTCATAGTCTACCATGGGCACACCTCGTCGACTATCAATGCACAAATATAGTTTAAAATAATTATCGTTTCCATCGACGTTTCGAATGAAACTACCTAAATTAACAAAGGGGATCGTGAAAAATACATTTCGCGCTCGATTCAATTTCAAAATCGGGGGCAAATGCACCCTGTGCACAGACAGATTACGGTGACACAACGATTGGTGCATCTCTGCATTGGTTTCATAGCAAATATTTCAGCTGTGAAATTGACAGCTGTTACAGCAACATTTTCCACCCAAATACAGGTCAAACCAGTTTATCGAGTCATACTCACATACGAAGAACCATGATACAAGGGATCATATGAAACAAATGGCACAAGGATGAAAGATATACTATCAAAGAATATTTGTTTAATCTTTTACAAATTCGCACGGTAATAAGGAAATAAAATTATTATCACTTAATCTTTTGCATCAACAACTCCACCAGCTGAAATGGCAAACGTCGCCTCATTTTCCGGCATATCAGGAGAATCGTAGATCTAACAATGGCAACTACATAAGGCTGTGAAATTGTCTGACCTTTGCAATTCTGTTTTCGGCCCTGCCCTTTTTCAACATTATTCTAGTAGTAGATGCATGAGCCAGAATGTGGCCGCCAATCGGTTTCTTGGGATCTGCCTAACCAAGGAATATTGTTATGATAAAGGAGTTATTGTACAAACTTGGAATGACATCCCGGCACCAGGATCAGCAGTCATTTGATTGGTGATGAATACAGCAACATTATATTCCTCAGCAATCTTCTGCAAGCGACTGAGCATTTGTGCCAGTTTCTGCTGGCGTTCTGCCAATTCACCACGACCAGAGTAGTCAACTCTGTAAATTGTGTCAATACCAAAAATGAACGGTAATACTCACCTAAAGAGGGCCATGACTGAATCCACAATGAGTAGCTTGAAGACACCCAATTCCTCATGAAACTTTGCTGCCACAAAATCGAGAAGCTCGAGCTGGTGGTCAGAAGTGTATGCTCTGAAAAATGACTTTATCCAGGAAAAGACTGCAAAATTGCCTTGCATAGAGAACATTCTCTAGCATTGCCTCCTGATCCATGTTGAAGCGATCACAGATCGGACGAAGTCGATCGGGTCGGCTGATAGATACCACTTGAGAAGAACAAAAACATCAACCATTACAAAGTGTTCTCAGTGTCAATGTAGATGATCTTCCCTCCACGGAAACCACTCGCATTAGGCATCTGACAGGTAGCACAAAACGTGTGCGAGAGCTGGGTTTTTCCAGTACGAAATTCTCCAAACACCTGCAATGCTTCAGATTTTCATTTGTTAAACGTTAGCACCCTGCAAATAAAGTCACGCGGGCAACAAAAATACCTCAGTGATTGATTGACTTTCAATACCCCCTCCGAGTAACTTATCAACTTCAACGCTTCCTGTCGAAATTTTGAAAACTTGCTTCCTCTTGGAACAGACTTCTAATGCGGTGATGAAACCATTCTTCTAAAAGAAAGCACAACTATTAGGTAGAATATAAAAATGAACATTATCTAGCGAAACAGATCCACTCTTACACCTGATATAAGATAACATACCATTAACTTTGCAGCACATTCCTTGATCTTTTCCACCTTGGCTTCAGAAAGCCCCTTGATCTCACACATTCGCTTTCTTGTGGTCATCATAATTCCTTTTATAGTGCAGATTCCAGCAGCCTACATAAATGCCAAAAGTTCAAATGTAGTCCAGCTTTTGAACCTGGAGCTTCTTTATTTCCGCTACATTTATTCCCTGCTGCTGAAGTTGGTCCACATCCTGGTAAAAGTTAAGCTGGAAAATACATAAAATAGGATGGAAAATAAGCATAGTTCACATCATCTTCATCTTCGTCCTCAACTTCATTTCCTGGAACTTGTTGTTCTCTCTCCGCCTGCATAATTCTAACTTCTGAAAAACTAAAATATGTACGTTATACAGACAAAATACTAGCAAACAATGGGTTATTTTAGCTGGCAAAGAAATTCACTCGTAAATCCCCACTCTTGGCAAAAGGCCAAAATATTTTTACAGTGCAATTCGCATACGGTATAAATCTGTTTATGAGTACCATTGGTTTAAAGAATTAACTTCGTCGTTTCTTTAGGTTTTTTCCAAAAAAAAAACTTCTAATCAGGAAAGGACACATATAAGAGCTTTAAAAGTACGTTATCGGTGATGATTTGAAAAGGGTGTGATAATTAAGACTTATGAGAATTATAAAGAATGTAGGGACCTTACACATGGAACCACAAAAAGTGAAATATTTATGTTGGAAATATGAATGCAAAAGTGTCACCACGGAGAGACGGTGATGAGTGACCTTGACGTCATGTGTGTTATTTTGGATGTGGTTGCCTGGTTGTGTGTAGTTGTCGTCACGAAATGACCGACTACTCCATGTATGGCAGAAGATGTTCTTGTGATGTGTGAAGTGATGTGCTTACGTGGAAAGAGAGAAGAGATTTCCTTCCATCTAATCTTCCCTATGTATATAAACATATGTCTAAATTACTGACAACCTTTCCCCATTCCAACACATGTGTGACTTCTTCCCTTTTGACATTCCTAGATAGAAGACTCCTTACCTGTGTATCCCCCATTGACGTAATGGAAGAGTCTGTCGTTCTCTCCCCCCTCACAGTCTTCCATACTCTCTCATTCCCCTCCCCTCCCCCCATCTGAACTGTTCTCTCTTCTTGTACTTCTTCTTCCTACCAACCATCCATTCATGCATTTGTGTATGTAGGAAGTCTCAATGAGTCTCCTCTCATTCATTTCCTCCCTTCCATCAAACATTCTTCCTTCTGATTTGTCCTTGTCTCTAATTGAGGTCTCATCTCTTCCCCCAATTCCATAATATCTCGTATCACACAGTGGAGACAGCTGTCCCCGTAAGGAGACTGCCAGTGCAGCAAAACAATTGGAGTGGAGTCCCTTTCAGTTAACCTCTTTCCTTTCCTTCTCTCTCACATATCATCATTCTTTCTCCCCTAATGGATTTACCATTCTCGTGTTTTTCTCTTTCTTACCTTCATTTTGTATCAGTGAACGTCATGGGATTGGATCATTCAAAACTTCGTCATAGTCATTCAAACAAGGAGAAAACGGGGCCAGTTCCTTCCATCAAATTGCCACCTTCACAGTCATTTTGTGATTCATGTGGTAAGTGGTGGGTGATGTCCTTGTGAAGAAGTCTCATTCAGTGCATAAGGAAGATTCACCATCAAAGGATACAGTTGTGACTAGATCGAGGACTGGAAGTGCAAGTAGTAGAACAGCAAGACATCCAATTCCTATGAGGAATAGAAGACTTATACAGGTTGAGTCGTTCTGTCTTCACATCAACAATTGTGTGCCTTTAGAGTTGTTTCTCCAATCCGCATGAGACAATAGGTAAAAGAGCATTGAAAAGGGCCTGTGATGGAAAGGTGAGTAACATGAATGTGTCTATCTACATTATGTCTGTAAAGGCTGAATTCGCTACCTTCTTTCTTGCCTTGGATAATACGACAAAGGAAGAATTGGAGGAAAACGTCAAGATTTTGCTCAAGAAGATCGTGACTAATTTAGACTTTATTGACGAGGTAGGGCCTTCATTGACCATCTTAATCATTCTCAATATGTGAGGTGGAAAGACTAAGTGAAGAGTTTGGTCGGTGGTTAGTGGATCTTCGTCCAAAGGGATTCAAAGTTGATCTTCTATGTTCAATTGCAGATGCTGTATGTAAGGAATGTACTAACCTGGTTCGTTTCCCCCTCCCTCTCCCTATTCTAATCTTGTAATTTGTGTTGAGGACAGTGCTGTTCACAAGGCACACACTACAACAGAAGCCTTTTCCCAATTGGGTTCCTTGGTAAGTCTCCCCCCATTCATTCTTATGACCTTTCCAAATGAGAAGATCTTCATTATGAGAATATAATGATGTGCAGGTATTCTCATCTGTAAGAGATGGATTCTATTATGAGATAAGAAAGAAAAGAAGAAGATCAACTTCATTCTCTCAAGGATCAAATGGTAGTAGAAGGGATAAGAAGTGTTCACATGCAGATTCCACTAGTATAAGAGGTATCCTTCTACAATCAGAGGATTCATTCTCTATTGTCTTACAGGAGAATCAAGATCTGCTTCTCCCGATTCACATGATTCTGATGAAATTCGCAATTTAGAAGGAGAAGATGGATTTCTCAAACCCCCCAATGCTTCACTTTTACTGTCTAGTCGATCTTTCTGATTTGATTGTGATTTGCATGGTGCCATTGCTTGAAATGCCAATTCTTGTTTGTACATAATGCACACCGAATTTTTTTACTGCTTTAAGAATATCTTTTTGTAAATACAGGTAATGCTTTTCCAGTAATGAAATGTGTTATTCTAAAGATAAAGTATAATTCTAAGTTAAAGCTAAAACACCAATATGCCAACATGATGTCGAGTGTGTAGATATATTTTGCTGTTTTGTCTAATTTTTAAAGTACAATCGATGCAGCGCTATTTTAGCGATGACTAAAACATGTGGAGAAATTACACTGAGGGATACTGAAAATAAGATATCTGACACCTACCTAATACATAGTCTTTCGACAAAATGATTTCTATGCTATCTAGTACACATATGCCTTTTGCAAATGCGCCTTTTCGAACGGTGATAGTTTCAGTCTTGTTCGCTCTCATGGGCCTGTCGAAGTTTGAGCGTAGGTACAGAGGTGATAGCTTTCGATGATGCCACGGATGTAGAGGATGAAACAGGGATGAAGTGACAAATGGTGAAATGGGCGTTGTAGCATCATCAAAGGCAATGAAGTATGAGGAGAGGCTGAGTAATATAATAGTTTGACTACTCGAGAATGTGAATCACCTTGATTGGACCATCTCTCATTCCATGTGACAGACGCTTACAATCTCATCAAAGACCAAATCGGAAGGAAGCCTTATCACCCCAACATTATTCCCTTTCTCAAGCTCAGAGGATGGGTAGTTAAAATTCAATTGGCTTTGTTAGGATCTCACAAGTAAGTCCCCTACCTATTATATGACCATCCGATGATTGTATAGACATCCAAGGCTGTTCAGTTGATGCCTTGCTGCATGACAGGAAGATGCTGCAACGACGTGGTCAAGGTGTCACAGGGTAGATGCAATTCATTTATACTGAAAAGCGTTATTTCGTTCAGGGCATGGCAGTTAGTTTATGCATTTTCGCTTCCGTGACAGAACTGAAGTCGTCCTCAAGAAGGAAACCTTCTCCGAGACGATGGACGATGGATGCTTTGTAATAGTGTGAAGTTAATCATTTACCTTTATTTCCCCTTCCCTTTCTCTTTCCTTTCTCATTCATCTTCCTTTGTTGTTACGAGAAACTTGTACCACTATGTATTTTCAAAGAAAGTTGGATTTCAACAATATTGCAAAGATATTGACACGCTATTCGCTCCATTCAACTCGAAGCGGATCGCCGACTAACGGATACGGTAGGCTAAAATTTCAACTGAATTTCAGCTGAATTCAGTGCTTTTTTCAGTATCTTTTCAAGCGTTGAGAATGAATTTACTTATTTGTTTCCACATAAATCGAATTAGCTCCATCGATTTATGGGAAAATAACTGTTTTCAAGGTTTCTAAAACCATTACGATCTCTAGTTTACACCCGATTGTTTCCCATTTGATGATCGGTGCTCATAATTCATTCGAAAGATACCTTGATATCCCAACTTGCTTCCTTTTCGATGTAGAAACATGCTGTTTTCAGGTAATGACTGCTCTGGCCGAGTGGCCGGAGATTGACACCGTTCTCAAGAACAAACGATTCGAGTTGGTGTTGAAAAAAGTGGACTCAAGCTCTCGAGTTCCTTCAATTAACGACGACAAACTTCAAGAAGATGCATTTCCCGAGGTATATTTCATTATATTCAAGGCATTCACGTCATACGTTTTGCCTAGGGAAACATGCTAAATCTTTTATACATTGGAGAATGTGGACTAGAGCGACTTTCCTCTTCTATAGCTAACTGCAGGAATCTGACAAATCTCGTCCTCAAGAACAATAAACTCAGGTTCGAATTTTTCGTCCTATCTTTGCATACAACAACTGTTTGTACACAGAACTACTATGACAAGTAAATTGTCATTTTATAGAGAACTTCCCGAAGAGATTGGATCGCTTACTCTGCTGAAATTGATGGATGTATCTAGCAACGAATTGACTTCCCTTCCTTCTTCTATGACGCAGCTCGAAAATCTTCAGTCATTGGACATTGCAAAGAATCAGGTATCAAAATCATTCCTATCAACCGTAGATTCTTTTCCAGTTGACCAACGAAGGTCTTTTTGACTTTTCGGGTCTCGCGATGCTTCACATTCTAGAGGTTTGTTTTCTCTGTCAAAAACTGTAATAGTCTCCTTGAAGGCCTCACACAATCTCATCTCTCGGTTTCCTCCTTCGCTTTGTTCTGAATCTCTGGTCAAATTGCACACAGTAAACCTATCTTCTAATAAGTTCGAGGATCTCCCTATAGAGGTTTGGCGCTTTTGTATTTTCGAATGTGAGATGTAATTCTAGTTTTCGTCTGTTAGACAACTAAAGGACTTCAAGATGGAGTCAAACAATCTCACGCAGTTGCCACTTGCTTTGGCTCTACACGAAAGGCTCAAGTTTGTAGTGATTGAATACTGAACATTGTTAACGTTGAATGCTTTTTAGATTCCTTGATCTCAAGTCAAATCCCTTTGATGATCGACGTTTTCGCAAATTGGCCAACGATCCCCGTTCTAGGGTAATTTGATAAACATATAGTTTTGTCATTTTTAATGGTTGCAAACGTTTAGGTTCCTTCAGTGCTCGACTACCTTCGGAAAAAGTATATGGAAAGTGAGTATGCGAAGGAAAGAGAAGATGAAGAGAAGGAAGAAAGAGAGATGAATGAGGATAAGGACTCTGATTCCTTGAAGATCACAACTCATCTTCCAAATGTATCCATTCTGTACCTTTCTTCTTCTTCATTCATTCATTATAGTTGACAGTAAAAACATTGTCATCAGTTCTTCCCATTCGTCCTCATCTACTCACTTGTGTCATACGAAATCTTGATCTGAGTGGACAAAACTTTAGAAAGTTCATCAATCTCCAGGTACTCTTCCCTTTTGATCTCTTTACATTTTTCTCATTACAGAACAAGCTGCATCAAGGTGAATGCAGTCATCGTACTGTAGCTGCAATAGGAACTCATGACTTGTCTTGTCTTAAACTTCCTCTTCGATATCTTGCACTTCCATTGGATGAACTATTCGTTAGTATCAATTGTCTGTCTCATAATCAGACTCTCTTTCAGATAACAGCCCTTCACAAGAAGACTCCAGTGAGTGCACGTGATCTATTGGCTAATCTGCTCCTTGATTCTGAATTGGCAAGGAAGAGAGAGAAGAGAAGTAATGTTTCTGCTGTTCACAGGTACTCTATACTCTTTATTCCTCTATCTACCGTAATCTCTAGATATCTTCATCTCGTAAAGGATTCTCCTCTTCTTGCATGTCTCATTGATGCAGACGGACTTGTCATTAGTCTGGCTCCTCTGACCAATTCTGATCTCACCAAGGTTCCCCTCCCCATCCCCTTCCATTCCAACCTTTCCATTCAGATGAACGAATCAACGAAAGATATTCTGGTGGAAGTGTCATCTCAAGAATCTCTACAAGTCTGTCATTCCATAATGGATAATCTCATAACTGAGATTCGTGTCTTTTCTCCTTCGATAACATTGGACCAGGTAAGACATTGTCTTCTCATCTCTCTCATGAACATTCTCTTTAGATGAGAGTATTGAATGAGAAGGGTGATCTATTGGGAGAATGTCCATCAAGAGCATCATTGGAAGGAATCAATAAACACTTGATCAAACATGAATAGTCGTCTATAAACATTCATTCCCTTTGATAGATTGTATTGAGTATTGTTGTCATTTGTTGTTGTTATGGTGTTATGTGGCCGATAAATCGTGCACAAGATGTGTGCAATGGTTGTCATGACTACATAAGGGGGAGTGGACATCTCTCCCCCTTTACTCTCCTTTGTTCTCAATCGAAGACATTCTAAGAATGAGTGACGCCAATGGTGAAGATGATAATGGAAAGGAAGAAGAAGAGGAGGAGTCGCGTGAGGTGAGAATACAATAATGACTACTATTGATCATAACATTCATATTGACTTTCCTTCTACTAAGAATGAAGTTGATTCATTCATTGATACATTTCCTATTGATCTTCCTCAGTCTGAATCTACTCCACAATCTTATCCAACTATAACAAAGACACGAACGCATGATCCATCTCATGTCGATTCACTCAATGGACAGGTACTATGTCACAGTATATGCCCCTTCACACTCTCATTCAGCTTCATCTCGCTCTATGTGCTGGAGACTACGATGCCTGCAGATCACTCTGTGCTGTATGTCCATTCCTGTCTACAGTATCCAACATCTTCCTTTCAGGAGATAGATCAAGAGACTGCAGGCAACTGTGAATACTCTCACGTATGTTCTTTCCGTTCTTCTCAATAGGATTCATTTGAGATGGTGAGATCACAATTTATGAGAGAGGCTGGAGACTTGGAAGATGCACAAATGACCATTAAGAAGGCAATTCAACTCAATCCAAGAAATGCCAAGTGAGAAGATGGAATCGATGGAAAGAATGAGATCAATGTCAGATATGTACTGGAATTGGGACGAATTCTCTTCTTGGATGGAAGACACGACGAATCAGTGGAAATATTGGAAAAGGCAATACTTATGGATAAGAATAATAATGTTAGTGATTGAATAGAATGAGAGGGATAGAAGATATCGATTGAGAAAGCCTTTTACTGGTTGGGAAGAGCTCTATTCCATACAGACACAAACAATGAAGTCATACTAGAAAAGGTGAACTATAGACATGAAAGTGAAGAGAAGAGTCCATTCAGATTCGACAGATTCTTCAACTTGCTCCAGGAATGAGTAACAGTCCAGAGATTCTCTCTTTCCTTGCACGAATCTATTCAATGGGAGCTGATCCAGAAGGGGCAATTCCCATATATAATAGACTTCTCGAAGTGAGGAGAGAGGGGAAGGGGAAGGAAAGAGAGGAGATTGTAGTTGGAACCAGAGAATACTCAATTGTACACTAATCTTGGTCTATTACATCTTCGATTGGGAAGAGACACTGAGGCCTTTCACTGTTTTGGAAGGGCTCTTTCATACAAGTGAGCAGTATTGTACTCTTCTTATATGATTGAGTTATCAGGGGGAATGATCCGGGTGCTATTCTATCAGCAGGATACATAATGCAAATGAATGGAGATCATGATGTGGCACTCAACAAATACAGGTGAGGGGAAAGGAAGAGAAGGAAGAGAATATTGATTAGGATTGTTGCATCAAACTGTGAATATGATGGATGCATATGGAACAATATTGGTAAGTATCACTCTCTGTCCTCTCATTCATTTATTCCATTAAGGAATGTCATTGTATTCAAAGGGAAAGGTCGTTTCTGCCATTTCATGTCTCAAGAAGGCAGCATATCTTCAACCTCTCGAACCAAAAGTATGTCCACATCGATGATTGGAAGGGATAGATTCCATCTCAGATTCAATCAAATCTTGGTCTTGTTCATCTGGCAATGAAACAATATTCATCTGCCTATCATTTCTTCGCAGCTTCTCTTTCACTTCGCCCTAATGATCCCAATATTCTTTCCCTTATTGCAGGCATTCATTCATTCCTTTCCCTTCTCAATCTCATTCCCTTCAGTATCCCTTTCTCGTATGGGAGACAGTGTCAATGCACGAAAGGCCTATCAACGATCAATATCGGGACTACTTCATCCTCAGGTTGAGGAAGGAGTGTCATTCATTCATCTATTCTCTTCAGACTGTACTCAATCTGGCCATATTTGAATTCAACGAGGGAAATCTACAGGATGGAAGGGATGCCATTTCATTGTTCAGGACTATTCCTCGAGTCGATAACAATCATTTCACGGTGAAAGAAGAGGAATAAGAGGAGACAAAGACTATTACAGTACATGGAAAGTATCGCTGATCGATTGGAGAACTCAATTCTGGATGCATTTGAGAGAAGAAATGAAATGGAGAATGAAAAGAAGAAAGAAACAAATGAAGAGAACAAAGAACAAAGAGAGACAGCACAAGAGACATCCTAGTTACTGTATATTTGCATTGATGTTGTGATAAACGCCGTTTTTGTTGTTATCATAATGACAGCACGACGATAACGAACAAATTTGTGGAAGCTGAGGAGATAATTATTTTGTGGATTGATATTCTCCACGATCTCAATGCAAATTTTGAATGGGTGCTTCTGCTTGAAATGAGCTAATGAAGTTCAATATTAAGATTTTGAGAAGTCGATTTTAGAGAAGAAGATGGAAAGTGACATGTGAATGTGAATGGAAGAGACTTTGAGTAGAAGACAATATCGAATTGACATTACATTATGACTTGAATGCTAAATGGAATTAAATGATCAATTATTAAATAACAATCGCTCTGTTTGTTGTCTTCTAAACAGATCTTGTTCAGTCTTAGATAGTCGTTGTAATAATGACTTGTGAATGAGTATATATTGCGTGTGAAGAGTCCCTCTCGAGAATGCAACAATTGTTCCGTGTAAGTAGTCCCTTCAACAAGGCCTCACCCCTTCATCCAATCTCTTCACTCTTCACACAACACAATACGCAAACTGCCCCCAAGTAACCTAATCGTGGCACTTCGACCCTCTCAATTCAACTCCCTCATCTCAATCCTTTTTCATTCCCTTCATCTCGTCTCCACAGGAGATGAGTCCTTCCAATGGGCAACCACCGTATCGGATCATCCCTTTATAATCTCTTAGTTTGTCATTCCCTTACTGCCATCATTGACAGATTCTTCTAATCCATGTTATCCCTTCCCTCCCTCCCTTCTCCCTCTCATTGGCTCCTAATAAGACTCCTTTCGGCCACTTATTGTCTGAGTCCCAACTACTTCTCGTTCTTTCCGGTCATTCATTCCCATTGAACAGTCTTGTCTTGTTCCACTCGACCTTCTGTCCCCCTATCATTTCTCTCTTCTCATATACATTACCAACTGTCAACTACACTTGACTCTTCCTCCATCTAATGAGACCTCTCGATTATCATCGAGTCATCTCATTCCCCCCTGAGAATCCCCATTCACTTCCATCTCATCTCCTGATAGTATAATGTTTGTTCTGATGGATCATACACATCAGATCTTTCTTTCCCTTCAATCCCTTCCCCTTCTCTTCTCTTCTTTCGGCTTCCCTTGTCATCCAATCCTCGACCTTCTTCGTATTTTGACCCCTTCTACTGTCCTTCTCCATCGGGATTATCTCTTTCTTCCCTCAATTCCTTCTTCTCTCCAGTCTCATTGGCATAGTCTAATCATGGTTGATGTCCCTTTCCCTTCTCTACTTTATCACCCAACCCATTCATCATTCTCTCACTTCAGATCCACTTCAAATGTTACTACTACATCATTGTCGATGACGTCACTTCTTCTTCTCTTCATCTTCTTTCCGTGTGCTCTTTCTATATGTAAAGATACAGCTTCGTGTATCTCTCGTATTCGTTCCATTTCTTCTGAGCCTCGTCATTTCTGGTGAGATTTCTTTCTTCACAAAGACGAAAAAAATTCATTCACAAAAGAACATGATTGTATTGATTTCTTCAAGATATAAAAAAATGAACTAACTTAAATCGTAAGGAACATCGTTGTTATTCATGCAATCCATGTTTTACGAACACTTCATCTGCCTGTGTTCTAGGGTGTCGCATACGATTCTTTTAGTACATTCGCCATGACTCTACCCTATGATTGTGTCTGCACTTTATAGACAACCGCACAACTGAGAGTAGAGACTAGGGATCGGATTATGGAACGTTATTGACAGCCGTTCATTTCTAGCCGTCAAAGTTCACTCATAGCGGTCGTCTCTGAGAAATGAGAGACGACCGCTAGGAATGAAGCTAAGCAACTAAAAATGAACGGCTGTCAATAATGTTCCATAATCTGATCCCTAGTAGAGACATGACGGATGCACTAAAAGACTCGCATGCGACACCCTACTGTATTCCTTATAATTCGCCTATGCTTTGATTCTAATTGATTTGGATGAATGTCGTGTATTATGTACAGGTTCGGTGAACATCGACAGTCCCTTTGTTCCCATCGACAATCTTCTTCCATTCAATGTTGGTCTCCTCAATCACTCAATCAATTTCATTCACTAGGTATCTTCATTCCCTTCCTCTTCTCCTTTCAATTCACTTTTCCAGGACAGAGACTTTTCCGAGTGCGTACATTTCACGATGCCTATCTGCAAACTCTTCGTATCTACCCTCTGATGACCTTCCTTTCCCCCACAGGTACTAGTCCTCCCTCTCCTCCTCTATTCCTTATTCAGATGACTACCGTGCGTGTGACCATGACTTCTCCTCATTCAATGTATCCAAAGTAGTGGCAGATGCAGACATGACCCCTGCAGAACCATTTCATACGAGATATAAGCCTGAGGTGAAAGGATAAGATGAAAGGAAGACAAAGAGAATATCAGATCACATGGCATGGACTGCAGTTCAATGATGAGTACACGTTGATAATGATTGATGTTGGATTTGGAAGATTGAATTGGATGGTGGAAGATTTTCCTTCTAAAACAAGAGTTTGTGAACTAAGGAAACATTGTTAATGAGAGGGTTGAGGTCCTTCGTGACTATGTTTCTTCTGATAACTTTCGTCCTTCTCCCAATCCTGTTGTTCTTCTTGTATTCAAGAAAGGAACAAAATCAATCCAGGTGATCATTGCATTCATTTATTCATTCCTTTTCTTCTCTTTCAGTTATTAGACAAAGACGAAGAAGATTTCCATTTGATGGAGTTCATGGAGAGAAATGAATTGGAGGACAGTCAGTGTCTATTCTTCCATTCTTATCCTATTCTTCCATTCAGGTCTCATTGGTCTTTCTCTTCTAATAGTTGGATCTGATCCATTCTCAATAGAAAGACAAAGACTAAAAGGAGGATTGGATAATTGTCATTCTCTTCTCAATCCAAGTCAGTTCCTTCCTCTTCTTCTCTTCATTCTCTTCATTTCAGTAATTTCTCGTTCTCCTCCATCTCGACTTCTCTCCAAACTCCCTCTTAATCATCTTTCTCAATGGATTTCTATTGTCTACCGCCAGTCTCCTCTTCATTCTCGTTTCTGTTGTAAACGAGTCTCTATGAGGTCTTTCCTTCTTTCCTCTTACAGTATCCCTTTCTTTCCTTCTTTCCTCTTACAGTATCCCTTTCTTTCCTTCTTTCCTCTTACAGTATCCCTTTCTTTCCTTCTTTCCTCTTACAGTATCCCTTTCATTCAGAGACTCGCAGATGATCCTTGATCCATTGGGATCAGATCCTCTTTCTGCCTTTTCTGTCCTCAAACGTCCTTTGGTCTCTTCCATCTTTCCTTCATCGATGACTCCATTAGGATATCACAGATACACTCGTACCTTCATCTGTCAGTCTTCCTTCCTCTTCTTCTCCTCATCTTCTCCTCATCTTCTCCTTCAGCTCTTTCTGAAGATCTCTACACTCTTCTTCTGGTGGATGGTTCTTCTGGAGTGCTTCATTGGTTGATAGTTGATATTCCTTCGTCAATTCTTGCAAGTGATGCGAGGAATGGAGGAATAGAGGTTCATTCCATCTCATAGTCAATATCTCTCTATTCATTCAGCGTGCATCGTATATTCCTCCACATCCATCTTCTCCCAATTCATGTTCTCATTTCATCTTTGCTCTATTCCTCCAATCATCTTCAATCTCTTCATCTCCATCATTCTGTAATGGAGTATTGTGTCATGAGAGGAATACCTTCAGGTATCTTCCCTTCTCTTTTTCCCATCATTGCGTTCCTTTCAGAATGGATTCATTCTCTCAACGTTATTCCCTTGATATTCGCGGTCTTTCATGGATGAGAGTATGTCATGATATTCCCTTCTCAGTTCATCTCCTCAAGGATTCCCTTCCCTCCAAGTGAGTCCCTTTCCCCTTATCTTCCCTTTTGTCTTGCATTGTATGCTTTGTAAGCATGAATGTGTACTGGGAATGAATGATAAGAGAGTGGGGCGGCCTTCTAGGAAGAGAATGACAATCCTGCACACAATCATTCACTTATTGGTACATTTGCAGGACTAAAATGGAAGGAAGATGCAAGGCATTCGGTCTATCCACTCTCCCTTCTTGTACTTCATCCTATTCTTCTTCTATTCTATCTCTAACAACACTCCTCTACCCTCTTACAGTACTCTTGTCTCTCTAGTCCATCTACAGTATCCCTCTAGTCCCTCAGGTGTTTCTCTTTTGACCTCATTGAGTATGGGAATTCCCTCTAGTCATATCACAGTGACCATCATTTATTCTTTTTTGTTTTGTACACATGATTAAATCAAAGCACACATATATTATTAAGAGCATAAAAAGGCGAACAAATGCTTCATATACAATGAAATGGCAGTAGGCAAAAGAACCTAAGAATGAAAACAAAACAATTAGAAGCACTTGCGATGAACAATTGAAGGGCCAGACTCGTCGTATTCCTGAAGGGAAAGCATGAGGTACTGTAATTGATTGTATAACAGACCTGCTTGGAGATCCACATTTGTTGGAAAGTGGAGAGAGAAGCAAGGATTGATCCTCCAATCCATACGGAATACTTTCTCTCGGGAGGGGCAATGATCTTGATCTTCATTGTGCTAAATGGACTCTTCATTCTCCTCATTCTCTTCTCTTCTCACCTTGGTGCAAGATGTTGAATCTCCTTCTGCATTCTATCAGCGATTCCAGGGAACATCGATGTTCCTCCAGACAAAACAGTGTTGGCATAAAGATCCTTTCTGATATCCACATCACATTTCATGATGGAATTGTAAGTCGTTTCATGTATTCCAGTTGATTCCATTCCAATGAAAGCAGGCTGGAACAGCACCTCGGGACAACGGAAACGCTCGTTTCCAATGGTGATGACCTGAGAGGTATATAGTATATTTCGTGGTGGGAGTTAGTGTCAACCTGTCCATCAGGAAGTTCGTAGGACTTCTCAAGGGAAGAAGAGGAGGCAGCAGTAGCCATCTCTTGTTCGAAGTCAAGGGCAACATAACAGAGCTTCTCCTTGATGTCACGGACAATCTCCCTTTCGGCTGAAGAGGCACTTGATAAGGGAATAGAATGAAGAAATGATTGATAAGAGAGAAAAGGATGAATAGACAAGACAAATACACACCCGTGGTTGTGAATGTGTATCCACGCTCTGTGAGAATCTTCATAAGATAGTCTGTCAGATCACGACCAGCAAGATCAAGACGCTTAATGGAGGAGGATTAGTGGATGAAGAGAGGGGATACGGTACCTGAATGGCATGAGGAAGTGCATATCCTTCATAGATGGGAACAGTGTGAGTAACTCCATCTCCAGAATCAAGTACAATACCAGTTGTACCTAAGAGTATTCTCTACTCTTCTATTCTCTTTCCCTTTTCACTTACGTCCAGATGCATAGAGGGAGAGTACAGCCTGGATATTGACGTACATTGCAGGAGTGTTGAATGTCTCGAACATGATTTGTGTCATCTTTTCCCTGTTGATCTTAGGATTGAGTGGTGCCTCAGTGAGTAGAACAGGATGTTCCTCAGGGGCAATTCTCAGTTCATTGTAGAATGTGTGATGCCAGATCTTCTCCATATCATCCCAATTCGTTACAATTCCGTGTTCAATTGGATACTTGAGGGTCAGAATTCCTCTCTTGGACTGAGCCTCGTCTCCAACATACGAGTCCTTCTGGCCCATTCCAACCATCACTCCTTGATGACGGGGACGTCCAACAATCGATGGGAACACCTAAGGGGATTACTGTAGATGGAATGGGGATTATGGTACTTACTGCACGAGGAGCATCATCTCCAGCGAATCCGGCCTTGCACATTCCAGATCCATTGTCAATGACGAGAGCGGCGATATCGTCTTCCATTGTAGAGAGTGAATGGGACTGTTATCAAGTGAGAGTCGAGACATTATAACGGGAAGATAAGAGGGTTCCCAGAATGGAATTTAGTCATAGGAAGAGGGAGGGACTCCCACAGGGACTCCCCCCAAGGACTCCCACAGGGACTCCCCCCAAGGACTCCCACAGGGACTCCCCCCAAGGACTCCCACAGAGACTCCCACAGGGACTCCCACAGGGACTCCCACAGGGACTCCCACAGGGACTCCCACAGGGACTCCCCCAAGGACTCCCACTCACAAATCACACTTCAACCATTCAACAAAGACTCTCTTTATTCATGATAATAAGAATGAGTCAAATAAGAAGATTACTCTATATGTGAAATGATTGATTGAACACTCAGAATATGAGTTTCTCCAGTTTCTTTGCCACTTTCTTCATTCTCTGTCCCATTCCCTTCTTAGATGGAGTAGATGGGGTCTCTTCTGTCTCTTCACTATCATCTCCACTCTCATACTCTTCTTCTTCTTCTTCTTCTTCCTCCTCTTCATCTTTCATCTCACTCTCTTCTCTGTAATCATTCATTGACTACAGTATCCCTACATTCACTCACATATCATCCTCTTCTTCCCATTCACTATCCTTTTCCATATCCAATCTCCTTGATACATGAGGATATCTTCCATCTTCTTCCCAATCCAATGCTTCTTCCATTGTGAATCCACATCTCTCACACACCTTGGACCCTTTTCCCCTTTTGTCTCTTTCCTTTTCTTACCTTCTCAAGCCAATGAATCATCAGTTCATAGTTGGGTTTTGAGTGATAAGACAATGATTGAATGTGATCATGGATATGAATCAGTTCCTGTGGACAATTCTTGTACAGTCTAGATCCCACATTGACCTGGAATCCTTCTTCTTCTTCTTCTTTCTCATTTCATCCTACTTTGTATTCATGAATCTTCCTATCACTCAGATTGTTCCATGGAAGACTTCCCTGTATTCCTTCTTTCCCTTTTTCATCCTCTCTTTTCCTACCGTAATCATTTCAACAATCATATACAACCATGACCATAGATCATCCCTCCTTGACTGTTCCTTCCTTTCATGAACCTTCAATCATTCAATTCAATCTTTTCCCTCTTTCATCTTCACTCACATGCTTACTACAGTATCGAGATGTTCCCAGGAACGATGCATACTTTCTCAATTCCCCTTTTCTCATTTCCCTTCTTCTCTTATTCTACCTCGGTTTCCTCAGATACATTCTTCCTTTGCGATCCATTTGAAGGAATCGACGGGCAAATCCAAAGTCCACAACGACAACCTTCAACCAATCAATATTCTCCCTCTCACTCCCTTCAACCAATCAATATTCTCCCTTTCTTCACCTTTCGATCCATACTCAATGCAAAGTTGGCAGCCTTGATGTCTCTGTGAAGATATCCAACAGAATGAAGATCGCGTATTCCCTCAATCATTCTTTCACTTCACTCTCAATGACACTTCTACCTCCAAACACTGCATTCCAATACGAATGGCAGTGGATCGAGAGAATCTCTGTTCAGGACAGGCACGACGGAGTCTGAAGGGGAATGAGAAGGGGAAGGGGAATGAGAAGGGGAAGGGG